>RQOL01000861.1:4194234-4503896 GCA_013076295.1 Sanderia malayensis
AGCAATAGTTGCACACTTGCTAACGTCTTTGATTGGATTAATTAAATTTCACTGGCAAATAGCAGGTGTAGCAACAATATAGAGCAAGAGTCCTTGGGACACTTGTAAAATTAGCCTATCAACCAGCAAACTTCTTTCCATATGATTTTTATTTAACCCCACTGCCCCTAAAACAATGCTGTCCTCTCAAGCACACCCCTGTGATCATCGGGCAAAAAGAATTTCGTCAATATTTTATAACATTATTATCTCTAGAGACAGCATTGTCTTGGGTAGGAGAGGGATGACCAGTAGGGGCAAAAATTGCAAACATCGCAAGTGTCCCAGGGCGCTTGTTTCTTGTTGAAGGGTTTGGTTGAATAAATCAAAGATGTTATATTCTTACCTGTATGGTTCTTGCAACAGTCGCTTATATTTCTCCCAGAAGAAATCCTCTTTGCCAAGAGATGCAACGGTTCGTATGTTGATTATAGACTCAGTGGCCACCTTGAAGTACAAAATAAAATTGAAATCATCAGAGTAAACTATGACCAGACTTGCAAACATGAAGAAGAATAGATTCACGAACTGTTGGGTTCGAAAAATCTATTTGAATCCCGGCATAAAGCAAATTGTATACTGGGAAAAACACCCCCATGGCCCAACATCTTATAAAACCTTTCATGATCCTACAGCATAAAGAGGAGGGTTACAATGTTTCAGAATTTTATGGAATTCGGTCGTAAATCGCAGAGGCGGACCATGTTACTTTCTTAAGACCTCCACGACACATGAATATACTATTGTAAGCATGAGAGATGAAAGAATGCTCTTTCGGAATGATCTTAAACAATTTTCAATCAACGGCATAAGAAAAGGAGAAGGCAATTCTACAAAGGATTATCAGATCATTCACAGTAGATATTCCAAGGAAAAACACAAGGGGCTGGTACTGAAGTCCTTTACATATCCAAAGCGATCTTATCGAAAGAAAAAGGGGGCTGATTGAAAAGAACATTTTTACGCACGGCGCCCGCTTCTACGATCTTTTCGTTTTCTTCGTGCGCAAAACTCGTCATCATCTTTGTGTGCATCGCTCCACCAAACATCAACAGTGGCACGAAGCCCAGAATAAGCAGCGTCAACCTCCATTCGAACACGAAGGCAATAGTCAAAGCAGTTAGTCCCATCACGCCAACTTGAACCATGGTTGCCAAACGAGTACTGGTAGCCTGCGCAAACAAATGCAAAAAAACGTGTGTAAGCATGTTACTCATCAAGCAATACAAGTCAGTCAGTCGACTATCTATACTCAATAGACAATGAAACACTTGTTACCAACGTATAGTCACTGTGTATAATGCACAAGCGTATTACAGATGAACCCTAACCCTAACCTTAACCCTGACCCTAACCTGAATGCCTGATTACCAACTGTGAAGCCACCCACAGAGGAAAGACGTTTGATTCGCTATGTTAGAAAGCTAGTTACAAGTTTCATTGTATTTATATTACACACTACTCTCTTGCAGGGGCAGTCGCCAGCAGACTAATCAGCAGTCTGTCCGTCTATCAAGCGCTTCTGCGCGAAACTCAGAGCTGCAAAGAATTTTCTTGTCTTTTCTATTATGCACTTCCAATTAATACCCCCTACTTGCACAACCAGCACTGTATGCTGGCAAAGACAGGACATCCTATGTGATATTAAACACTACAGACGTATAACATGAGTGGATTAATTACCCCTTGAACACCAGATGCGTCGGTTGCAAGTCGAGCTGTCAGCGCACCAGTTGAATGGGCTGGCTCGTCGAAGAATGCTATGTCCTGAAACACCAACAACAAAAAATATACAGATGTCTACAACACGGATCACCCAGAGGAAAGCAAGCGCAGAGCAGTCATAGCATGTTTCATATCATATACAGTGTATGTATTAATTGCATTGCAAACAGTATCAGTATCGTTGCAGGTAATAGCTAAAAGTTACGAACCTACATGGGCATGGATTGTTTACGTGTTATTGCACATTTAGTATTGTCACTCGTGTTTGGCTCACCTGACGAAGCAAAGCTTTGAAGCATTGTTGACGTAGTCTCATTGTCAGTGTTTCGCCAGCTCTTGCAAATAGGTACGACTGCAATTCAAGCGTAACACATATCAAACTGATTCAGAATACATTTACAAAATAAACCATAGCAAACGGCATTTAATAGCTCGTCACCAAGATTACTGAACCAGCTCAATCTAAAATATGCTCTCTATGGCAATTGAGCATTTCCTGACGTCCACTTCTTCTTAAAACCCCCAATAGACGCCCCGATTTCTGGTGAGATATCGAATAAGCGCCCCACTCTTTTAAGCAGCTCCTACTTAACCCGGATAATGCAATACAAGAAATTAAATGAATGCAAAGCCATAATTACCGAAACTAGTAAGGAAATTCCATCAGCAAAACCGAGCGCAAGAAACATAAGAGACCATTTCCTGGCATCCGTTATTATCTTCTTTGGATCGACTTCTGAAAACACCTAAATTCGAAGGAAACAGAAATAATTCCCAATACATTTTAACCTGAATACATGGAAATGAATATTTACCAACTGCTTATTGAGAATTACTCGCAATGAATTCAGCTAAAATGCCGCACAACGTTAAACAGACGAGTGAGGGTTTAATATACGAATGTTTTGTTGAATCTACGAATGTTTTGTTCAATCTACCTCTACTTACATTGAGAATTTCACTAAGTATAATGGCGAATACAACTGGGAATGCTCCAACCACGGAAGCAAAAATGCTTCCAACTAGCAAAGAAGGCCATTCTGAAGCGCTTAGCTTCATCAAACGCTTGATAGGAGGCATCTCGACTTTTTCTTCGGGGGCTTCCTCGTCCTTCTTTTTACCCTATAAACAATGTATGCAGTTGATTGTACAGTTGAAAGTAAAATAGTTTCGGCAACTCCTTGCCGATAGGTTTCAGGGACCTAACAAGCAATCATTTGCAGTGCGCTGCATGTCGCTAAAGCTAACTGTAACGTGGCCTATGGAGAGCTAAGTGCAGTGCGTCGCATATGTCAATAACTTTTAGTTCGTGTGGAGTATAAGCAGAAGGAAAACTAGCCAAAATGCATACCATGATGTTCCGATTAAACGCCCGGGTCGTTTATTAATCTTTTATATTTTAGGGAGCGTTAATAGAGGGGGCGTTTATTGAAAAAAAATTTTAAATGGGGGCCTATATTCGACGGGGCGTTTAAAAGGAGGGGGCGTTTAAAAGGGCGTTTAAAAGCATCACGGTACCTTCTTTGTCTTCTTTGTCTTCTCTTTCTTCTTCTTGATTGACATTCGCCTGGTGACGACATGTTCGAGCTCCTTAATTGCTTTCAAATCATCTTCGCTACCACCAGACATGCTTGAAACTTGTCTCATGATCTTCATTGCCATTCTTTGCTCTGAAAACAACGTGGTCAAATAGAGTCATGCATTGAAACAATAGCAAAACGAGCCCATTTCTATAGCTAGTACCTCGATACTGATGAGGATAACGTCTACTGACGCGCTCGCAGCCAACAAATACTGTAGTTGGGGAACATTATGATAATCTCGTAAGTAAATAAGGAAGATAAAAAGCAGAAATATCATCAAAGTAGATAACAACAGCATTTAAAGTAGCAGGCATCAAGAAGTGTCAAGGTGACAGAGCAACAAACTTCAAAACAACAGACAGGAAGCAGCATCGAAGCAGATTTCGAAGTATAACAGGCAACAAACTATACTACAATATACCGGGATCAAATCTCAAGGTCAGAAGAACAAACGTTCCAAAATGTTCAAGAGATAATAGTGAACAAACTTCAAGGTCATAGTCGACAAGATTTAGATTAATAATAATCGACAAACAGTAGTTTAAACGAGGGGGTGATAGAATTGTTGGCTACCTCTGTCTTCTTGGCTGAGTATGGAGAGTGTTTCATCTGGTTCCTCTTCAACCTGTTCTGCTATCGTTTGCAACATGACAAGCTGGTAGTAGACGCCTTTGCGCTTCATCAACTCCTCGTGAGTACCGGATTCTGCAGCCTTACCCTTGTCCACGGCAACTATCATGTCCGCATTCCTTACTGTTGACAATCTGTGAGCAATGATGATCGTTGTTCGTCCTTCACTGGCCTGCAAATCAAAGTCAAATTCCATTTGCGCCGACATACTGTTAAAAGTAACTTAATGAACTTTATAACAAGTTAATATTAACCCAAATTAGAGAGCATAACATCATAATCTGCATCTCATTGGGATAGTCTAAAAAGTAAAGTATACAGTCTTGGATAGAAAAAATTATGTGGGGTGTAGCGCAGTCTATGGAATAGTAAATGCTTGAAATGTCTGGATAAATGTCAGAATAGCATGCGAAAGAGAATTCTTGCATTACCTTATCAAGGGCTGCTTGTACAATGGCCTCGCTTTCAGTATCCAAAGCAGACGTAGCCTCGTCTAGGAGCAGTATCTTAGGATCACTGATAAGGGCACGTGCAATTGCGATTCGCTGCTTCTGACCTCCGCTGAGCTGTGCTCCACCTTCTCCAACAAATGTCTTATATTTCTGCAAAAAACACGCACATCTTATATTAAGATTTGATCATTTGATGTACCATAGACTCGTTGACAAGTAGTGATCAGCACACTGTGCAAATTCGATCACTCACTACCATTTAACTTATAAATCGTTCTTTTATCTACTTCCTTCGATCTTTACAGACCCTGCGTATTCACGCATGCTCGTTGCATTTGATCTTCGATAGCTCCCACTACTCGCTTATTCAAGCAACAAGCTTCTGTTTTGATGACTGCCCAATACATCAAATCTCAACCGTATATAAAGAGCATCGTAATATTTCTCTTTATGTCATACCTCTGGTAGTGCAGAAATGAAATTGTAAGCGTTGGCATTTTTGGCAGCAGTTTCGATTTCGGCATCAGTTGCATCATCTTTACCCATTCTGATATTCTCGGCAATTGTGCCATCGAAGAGCACTGGCTCTTGGCTAACAACACCAATATGCCTGCGAAGCCAACCGACGTTCAAGTCGCTGATGTCAGTGCCATCCAAACTGACCTGGCAAAATTTCAATGGATACACAATGATTAGAGGCACGATGATCAGAGACAAGATGATTAGAGGCACGATGATCAGAGACAAGATGATTAGAGACACGATGAAAAAGACAATATGATTAGAAATTGGAAATTAAGATGAAAAAATAAAGAAACGCTGCAAAAAAAATCATTTATATGGGCCCAAGTGCCAAATCCAATTTGTAACTAAAGCAACATACCACTCCACTTGCGAGATCGTAGAATCGTTGAACGAGTTTAACAACTGTACTTTTG
The DNA here is from genome assembly GCA_013076295.1 of Sanderia malayensis. NCBI lineage: Eukaryota > Metazoa > Cnidaria > Scyphozoa > Semaeostomeae > Pelagiidae > Sanderia > Sanderia malayensis. The sequence goes on from RQOL01000861.1 coordinate 4,199,602, forward strand.
CCACAGCCTGACTCGCCAACCAAAGCCACAGTCATACCACTCTTAATGCTCAAGTTAAAACCATCAAGAACCTGCAGGTGTTAACAACAAAATGCCATCAATTATCAACATCAAATAAAACACAAGTAAATAAAACAAAACAATAATTTGTTTTCCAACGAGAGCTCGTTAAACTGGGGATAATTGAGTGAATAAATTCATGGAACAAAAAATATCTTGTTCGTTATACCAAAAAGCGGATTACATATAGCAGAATGTTGAATGAAAACTCTGAGATATACACAGAAAAGATTGTACCTTAACTTCAGGTCTAGAAGGGTAGAAAAAATCCGCTTTCATGAAGTCTATGTCGCCTTTGACTTTACTTAGAGTCGTGCCTTCCTCGGACATAGGATCGATGGCTGATTTCTGTAAGATACAATGAACACGCTGGTTAAAAAAAGCAACTAGAACACTAATAAACAACGAGTAAAAGCTTTACTTGCACTTAGCAACATTGCAGTATCAATACGAGTAGCAGTTGAAACTGAAAGAGCGGAAATCTTTGCTATGACGCACCCTGTTCATTATCTTATACACTTGGTAGGCAGCACCGCGGGAATTTGCCATCGCTTCCATATTCGGTCCAGCCTGACCAATCTGAGCAGCGCCGATCATGACACAGAAGAACACCTGATAGAATAAGGCGCAAAACTGATTAATCATGACAATAAAGCGAAGAATTAGTGAGATTTCAAAACCAAAGCTGATAATCATAGCTAACCAAACCAAACCTAATATAACGATAACCAAAGCTAATTTTGCAATCAATGCTTGAAATCAATGCTTGAAATCAATGCTTGAAATCAATGCTGATAATAGAAGCCACAGCCGTTAACATTAGAACACTTACCACCAAAACATCACCGCCAGGAAAATTCTCTTCCACGATAAGCTTAGACCCATACCTGCATGAGAAAGAAATGAAACGTCATTATCAATCAAGCACAAAGACAGGCTATGACAAAGACATCATATACATCGCTAAAAATAAAACAGCAAAAAAGGTTCAAAAGAGAACTTGGTCTTACCAGAAGGCGAGAGCGTAACAACTGAATATAACCACATGAAACAATCCAAATGCCATACCAGTCGAAGTACCTTTCTTTATTCCAGCACTCTTCGACTCTTCCAAATTGGCAGTGTACCTGAAGAATCAAATACAACAGTCGCACAACAATTCACCACTTCGTATGACAAGGGAGGCAACAATTCAGACCTTGCTCAAACCTTTAAGTCTAGTAAACTTCAATAAAAGTTCATTTGGGGTGGTGATCAACATAATATAAACATTGTATGTATCTCAAAAGCATATTCTCTACCAAACGCTAACTGGACGTACCTTTCATACTCCTTCTCTTCGCCACCAAACGCAACAACAGTTCGTATGGAGCTCAGGACCTCTTCTGCTATGCTTCCAGCTTTGGCGTATGCCGACTGTTCGCGGCTCGTCAAGCTACCGATAACCTGGAATGGAAAGGGATAGTTCATTGGCCACTGCTGATCAATTCAAGTTACTTGATTGATGTTAACAAGGCCGTGCATTGAAACTAACTGGCTGATTGACGGTCTAACTAAAATACTAGCAGATGAAAATAGCAGATGAACATAACAGATGAACATAACAGATAAGACAACTTGCCTTTCCTGTAATCCCCCCTGTAACCATTAGTGCTGGACTAATGGACAATATGACCAGCGTCAGCTTCCAACTGTACACAAACCCAATGATGAATCCAGTAAGGAACATGACCGTTGATTGGATGACCAACGCCACTTTGTCACCAATTCCAGTCTGTATTTTAGTGACATCACTAAAAGAACAAATTTGAATTTGTCAACAATGCCGCTATTACAAGAGCACTTTGTTAGGACAATCTCACACATTACCCAACCTCAAATTGGGAATACACAGTTACACAATGCACTACAATGGAGACCCGCATACAAGAAGTACTTTTGTAAAACCCTTCAGGCTGAAATTTCTTCTCAAAGCAATAGAAAAAAGCCTATTGTGTTTAAACAATAGGCTGGACGCAAAAGCTATAGGTTCTTCTATGGGGCTATATACTGCATTGAAAACCGTATATATTATGCCCACCTGTGCATACTAAGTTGTCCAGGCAAGCATAGTTAAGTGATCTTGACCCGACTATTCATGATACGAATCACTTGTCCAGGCAAGTGATGTTCGCAAAAAGTAGGTCACCCCGGGTCAACTTTGAAATTAGAATGTATCCCAATGCCCGTTGATAACAATTCAGGGGGGATGGAGAAATCAAGCAGTTACTCAAACACTCACTCGGTCAACCTCGTGCTCAGTTCACCGCTGTCGATGACGTCAAACCAACCGATCTCTTGCCTGATGATCGACTGAAAACAATTGACGCGAATTCGATGACACTGTCGCATGGCGGCCAGCGACCAGAAAGCCGTCTGAATGTAGGCACACACGAAGGTGCCAACACCGATGTAAGCGTAGTATTGGGCGAAAGTCGCCATCTCCGCTTGGATGTCTATTGTGGGTACGGTTATATTCATCGCGTTGCTCTTCAAAGCGTTGCTATAGACAATGAACTTGCCAATTAGCTTTCCGAACACCAAGAACGAGCAGGGCTGCGCTGCGCCATTTCCCATGGCGAATATTGTGCCCAACACCATGCACAATATGTCCCATTTGTCCGCAAATTGGAACTGAAATGCAATAAGACAACAGTCTAATTATAAGGCCTAGACCAATATACACAAGACAAAATATACATTAGACAAGATACACACTAAACTCTGTTGGTCTCCGGCATTGAAAATATGGGGTATAAATTTTGTACGTATATAAGTGCACATGCGACGAACGTGTTGAACATAACACGACGAGCGTGTTAACGTGTAGCTGCCGCTGCCGCGTGTAATAAATGCAGGTGTATCGTATTTCGAGCCTTTCGGGCGCGCCAGAACTGGCATAAGCCGGCGACGAAATGGAGCATGAAACATGATTAAAGTTACACGACGATGGCGTGAATCGTGAAAGCGAGACAAGTCGAGTCGAACCGAGACTAGCTACGTAAAACTGAAACAGGTTTCAAACAACGATGCCGAGTATTGAATTGAGAAAGAAACGATCTTTCAGACTTTGATTGTTTGATCTTCTGGCATAAAAGACCGTGGATGTCTGCATTTCAAAGGAGATGTCTGCATTTCAAAGGGATGTCTGCATTTCAAAGGGGATGTCTGCATTTCAAAGGAGATCTCTTCAAATTCGATTGTTCGCAACAGGAAATGTCACAAAACATAGATCGTATTATATTTGCAAAAAGAAAAACAGATTAAAATTAAACGGAATCTGGGCGATTCTTATGCAAATCAAATCGCTTTGGAAAATTACACAAAGACAGCAAAGTTGAATTTGATTCTACACAATTTTCAGGCATACAACTCTCCTCACTCCTATGACTTAGTCTCCATATCTTGGAAATGTATTGAAAGCAGTTTGAAATTTTATTTTAGGATCTTCGTTTCCTGCATTCGTTAGGGCTTCCGTACACTATTTGTGTGGGAAATTAATGTCACCACCGTGACAACAAAACTTTAAAAAAAAATGCTGAACGTGGAGGAGTTTGTTTATGTTTTCATTATTTGTTATTCCTTTTGCTTTAATTAAAATATAATCAAATGCACAGTCGTAGTTATTCCTCTTGTTGTCACAAACGCATAAAAACTCAACATCAGCCTAATTTACGTTTTCGTTTCACAGTTCATAAAGTCGGATCATTAAGACAAACATTGGGAAACTTTGGAAATAATTTGCCTTTCAAAGGATGAATTCCTTTTTTTGTGATTTAGTGCTTCTTGTAATGTGATTTACAATATGTAGTTGGATAATAACTGACATGATCTTGTATTCAACTCTTTGTAAAGCCTAATGCAATTTCACAATTCAAAAGGTGAAACTCGGAGGGACACAAAGGCATTTAACATTTTTAAAAGGCTTTATTTTAATCATTTCAGTCCACAAGATGGTAAAGTCATGCCAGATTTGCTCCATTTTACAGCCTAGTATATGGTTGGTATACAAATATTGACCAGAATGTTTGAAATATCAATATTCTTACCAACTCTTTCTGTGAAACGAGATTTGCTTCCTTTTTCTCTTTTTCACCACTGTCATCAGAATGGTCTGCATCTTTGCTGGAGCCTGCTGAACCAGTACTAGAAAGGATATTGCAAAATGTTAGAATATCCCCGAAACGTTAGGATACCCAACCAAAATGTTAGGATACCCCCCCCCCCAAAAATGATAGAATACCTCTCCCATCAAAATTAACTGTAATACAGGTCCTCTTCGAGTCCTGCATGTGAAACGCCAAGGTAGATAACTGTGGTAGAATACAGCATGACACGCGACAGTAACATGCAATATTGCAATATCACAGGTAAGAACATTGTGTGTGGCATGAAAAAAACCACGTGTAAATCCATTTGCCATTGATATGGTACGGTTTTAGGGTACAAAACTGTACAAATAACGGTTATTTCGTCAATTAACCGGTCTAAATGCGTGGAAGCCTTAATAAACGGTCAATTACACATCCACTACTACGCACAACAGAAAAAAATTTGCTTGCGTTGTTTTAATAATCTGCTTCTGGCCTGGTTGTACAAATCCATTTTTAAGATATTAATTTTTACACGCAGTTGTACATACAACCACATACATAATTATTCTTAAATCCTTCAACGTTCATTTTGACAATTCAAAATATACTTCCGAAATGTAAACTCCACGCAACATGGTCCAGTAAATTAGGCCTACCTCATGCTGTTGTTTTGGCCCTTCTCTATTTCAGCTCTTGTAAGAACCTGAACGTGAAAATCATCACCAACAGATTTTCCAGAACCGTTTTGTGCTTTCTCTGTATCCTCAGCATGCACATTTTTTACCACATCTCCTAATTCAGTCATATTGTCTTCCCGATTTGAACAACGGCAAGACGAGAGCAGCTAATGGAAATGACACTGCGTGGTGAATATGACTTGCATATGATGCTTGCAATGCAAAGTAATTTTAAACTTGATTGTCTAAAACAATGATGTATTTCGACCATGAAATTCTTTTCAGAAAGTCTCTTGGACGTGGATTTTTCGTTTTATTGTTCTATCAACTCGAAAAGTATTGTATATATCTTTTACATATAATTTTTCGTCTAAACGTGCCAGACACCACGATAGCTATATATAATATATGCAGATTATTGAAATAAATTGACAATTGAATATATTGCCACTCCCTTTGTAAAACAGATATGAATTTGCCAGTTCAAATCTGCAGACTTCCTTGGCATTGAGTAGCTTTGCACTCTTCGACAAATAACACGACCTTCCTGAAGCACAACATTCACAGAACTAAATTCAAATGTAATGTAAAATCAAATTTGGTTTAGATAATAAACAATCCTGAACCACGTGTGCTTATTGTTTGTGTGAACCTTACGGTATTGGCTTCCGGTCATTAAATACACATTTAAGTTATTACATCATGATTTGATGTTGCAAATTATGATGCAATTGAAAATTTCAAAAAAATAAATTATCATATTTGCATATTTGCCATCGACTTTGATCAGGAAAATGAATGACAAAAGGTTTATATTCAAAGCAAAACAATAAGTAGTTTTGGTTGATGGTTTGGGTCAAAAGCTCAAACAGGTTAGCATGGAAAATGTGCTTATTACATCAAATAGAACCTGAAGTACCTAAAATTACCATATTTGCAAAGATCTAATCTTCTGTCCACAGTTTTACCGCACCAGTTGACCAAATTTGGTGAAAACCAGCTTTAGAAATTATGTCATGGCTCAATTTAGTCCTAAGTAAGCGGTGACGTAATTTTCTAGGCCTCTCATTGAACGAAAAAGATTCATTCAAGATCTTAGAGCCTTGTTACCGTACCAGTGGAGCAAATTTGGTGAACACATATAGCAGTTATGTCATAACCTAAATTTAGTCTTGAGCGATGACGTAATTTCTGAGACGTGTCAATGAAAATGAACAAGAATTTCACGGATTCGTTTTCCAAACACACTTTGCATTTCTATAAATCCATCGTTTGAGAGAATTATAATTGTATCAATAATAGTGCAGTGTTGCAATGTGAGGGACATGCTCTGTGAAATTTCCGATAATAACGGCCACCGTAAGAAGAGCGCCTCTAAAACAGATAATGCCACATGTTGGGCTAATTGAACACAAGCTGCAGCACAGCGTGGTTTAAATCATTGTTCATCGCATGAACCAACCAAACCAAACCACGTGCGTGAAACAATACGATTTTCAATTTCATCCATCAGTATCAGTTGTGCTTGTTGTGATGCCAAACACATTCCTTGACGGTTTTTTACTTTGCCAAGAGTTTTAAAAAGAATTCACTTTTAAACCCACCGCTCCTTGATAAATGTTCAGTTACCTGCGTTGGCCTAAATAACAGCGTGTTTAACATTTCGGTTGCATTAATAAAATCTCAACGGAGGTATTTTAACCAGCAAGGTTGCATCACGAACGAATCCCGCGCAGACAGCAGCGTCCGCCAATTCACAAAAGACGCCTATTTTAAATCTCAATTTCAGAATAGGGTTTTCAATTTCGTATTGTCTCCTTTGAGTTTCCCCGTTCCCTGTTCACTGTAAAGTTAGTGTTGAAGCTTCGTTTACTCCATCTATGATCATTTGCCATCTTTCAAAACTACCGGAACATGCTTTGTTCATAAAAACGACGACAGGTAACGCATCCCGCTGGCCTACTTTATCTGATGCCGTAAAATATTTAAAATTTACCGTACTCACCTTACTCTTCGGTATTCCTCTCTCGGTACAATGGGTGTGTCGTCTTTTCTATGGCTGCCTGCTTCCATATTAAAGCTTACTCACTCAAAACAAGCAGTTAGTATGTGTTAATGTTTCTGATTTATCTGGCTAAGCTGTATATCAATCTTATCCCCCTTGAATCGGTGACAGTATGGTTGGTCTTCAGCTCAGTCGTCGAACCACACTCCCTTCTGTTCCTTGCCTCGCCGCGCTGTTTGTACAAGCTCTGTTCTTTGTAAAACGAAACGCAGGTGTCAGACAATTCTGACCAGCAAATCTTTGAACATACCTAGCGCTACGAATCTGTCATCAGTTGCATTGTGAAGAATACGAACTGGCAGCTACGTTGATAGAAGCAGATCAGAGAACAATATCTTTTGCATTTATTCAATATTTCAATATTTTGTTGCAATTAAAATATTTTAAGTTAAAGGGTGTAACCCGACTGTAGAGGTGTGTCATTAGCAGGTGATGTTGTCAAACAAAATGAAGGAATTAGCATACTTTCTGTGAAAAGATGTATTGAGCAAGATAATGCAAAGGTAAATATGGCAGATAAGAGATTTAATGGAGACCAGAGGTTTTGGATTACAACAAATAAGCTTTGTGCTGGGCAGAGATACTAGATCGTGTTTGCATTCTCAGTACGCGAAAGAGGCGCAAGCCTTTTCGTGAAACGATATTTCTGGACAAGAGAAGCATCACGAGAAGCAACGTATTATCGGTGGTTCATGATGAGATAAAATAACCAATGAACGATAGACAAATAAAAAAAAACAAAAAAACAAATTTGTAAGCGTGTGGTATAATATACCTTGTGAAATAATATACCTTGTGATGTGATAAAATAATAAATAAAAATAAGATTGACGTACCATGGATATTTCATTAAATTTTTATACAATGTTTATATTTTATTTAATGTTTTTTAATGTTAATGTTCATTATTATTATTATAACAAATAACAATGCTGATCACGCACGGCCCAGTGGTAGATTTTCAATGCATTAGCCTCTATTCCATAATCAATCGCCCTCTTGTCCATGCATAAACTCCGCAAACAACATTCTTCCCCCAGAACATGAATAATTGGTGCATGTGTTACAATCTGTAAGCCAAGATAACGTGGAGAAACCACAACTCACAAACAACAAGCAGGTTATTTTTCTCCTCATTAGTAAATATGCTGCATTACAAAGATAAACACAAAACGTCGAGCTTACTTATACCATACGTAAAAGTGTTTTTAAAGTTCAATGGCAGCATATATCACTATTAGCAATACTTAAGCTGAAATTAAATATTATGTATAGGTTAAAAAATTTTAAATCGTCAATTTTTCCCCTCCTCTTTCTTTTTTTTCTTTGGAATGAATACGGGTTTTAAGTGTTTCGGCTTGTAGCTTGCAAAGGGCGAATAGGGAGCGCCGACAAGTAGAATATGATTCTGTTTGTACCAGAATCTCCAAAGACCCTTGTGATAGCCTCGCACGTCAAGATCCCAGATTCTGAAGCAGCCAGCCAGGTTGGTCCAGGTTTCCCAATCCGAGAAATGGTCCATCTTGATGTAGACGACATAGGTTTCACCTTTGGTGTCGGGAATGAAGTCTTCTTTGTGACTGCATTGGTTCTTCGTGTGATTCACGGCAATTGCATTCCTGGAAATTAGAGAGAATCATTCAACACTTAGGCAACATAAAGAATGTAATGATGAAGAGAAACCAGTGGGAAGACATCGTCGAAATGCCTTCTTCGTTAGGTCGCACAAATAGAAGAAGAACAAAGTGCAGATAATCCGAGAGTCAAAATCAAACCTACTTCATGATATTGTGAAGCTCTATGTCATAGTTTTCCTTGGTCACTTTGGTGATATTGAAAACGACATCGGTGGCTCGATTCAAAGCATGTTTGGTGAAATACATGTCCTGGAAGAACGAATTCATGTTGATTCCTTTGGCCCCGAAATGATAGGTTCTGGAGATGTCCGGGATGATGCATTCGCGGCCTTTTCTGTTCGAGTTCAGTCTCATCCACATGTCCCAATCCCAGTAGTCGGTAGGTCCAGGCCATCTCGGCTCCAGTTCTTCCTTGTACATTTTACGCTTCAACATCCTGCGAAAAACAGCATCCACTTACTACATCAATCAAAACCAAAATAACCGATATGTTGTAGAAATGCCTCCTCGACTGGCTTGAAAAATCAGCCGAAAAACATTTTTTCGAGCGTCATCACGGTTTGAATCAGGGTCAAGGGTGAAAGGTCAAGACTCAAAGGTCAAAGATCAAGACTCAAGGGTGAAAGGTCATGCAAGTATAAATGGAGCATATATGATCAAAAGTCGAAACTGAAATTCGTCAAGGGCAGAAACATATTCACGCGTCCAGCGATTCAAATGTCAGTTTATCAAGACTCGACTCTATATCGATTGTCGACTTTAATCTACATCTGGTAAGTTGATGAACCGTAATGGAACATGCACAAGATGACCAGCATAAATTAAAGTTATTGCGTCAGAAATACATACCATCCCAAGCCTGGCATTGTTTCCACTCTGTACAACAATGCAGGGTCGTTGCAACTATGCTCGTAGCCCTAGTATAAAATAATGCAAGCTTACAGTGCAATGTAAACATATTATTGTAAGTGTTAAGAGAAACGTGCGCGGATGGCGACTACTCTATCCACAAGCCATTCAAATCATTATAAACGTACCTGGTCATTCCAAGCAGACACACAGTAGATGCTAGGGTCTTTTTCAAGAAGAGGCAACATCTGGCTGAAATAATCGAAAATGTCCTTAGAACAATCCAGATCTTCCTCCAATATGATCATCTGGTTGGCGTGTGGGTAGGCGTCGAAAGTTGTTGTCAAACTCTTCTTGTAATGCTAAAAAAATCATATAAATAATAATAGAATTACGAAGTCAATGGGGTTTATCAATACAATGCTAAAAACGAGCTCCAAAAGCTGTATAGTAAGTTCAATAGAACAGTATACAAAGCATCTGGTTACTTTATTTGCTTCATAGTGCAAATTACGTTTGGTTAGTTGGACTACAAATATGGAAAAGTAAGTGTAGCTTGTTACATTGGGATTTAAATATACTTGATTGATAATACCGTAGATAAAACATTAGGGTGGGAGGGATAAGAACCAGTGAGTACATTAAATATACATGTATAATCCGCAAAGGTTGATTACCTGCCCGATTCTGCAATTTTTACTGCAAACTGGAGTGTGCTGCACGGCTTTCACATTGAATAGTGTTGCAACTGCGGCAGGCTCATCGAAAAAGCCATCAATGTAGACGGTGACCATTTTTGGATCGGCACCACGCACGGTCAGCAGCCCTCGCAACATGCGGTAAAGATATTGCGGTCTGTCGGCAGCAATAACCGCAACGGGTAGCTCGGAGACGCGGTTGTTTGGTAACGGTTCGCCTTTCAAGTCTATCGGAGACGGATTCTTACCTGGCAGATAACAAAAAATAATAAGATTATAATACTTTACAAAGCAGTCAAGAACAGTGCTACAGTACAGTACCTATACAGTAAACATCTGCGTATAAGAGCCTGCATATATTGCATCTACCTATTGTTCTAACACAATAAGCTATTGTTTTTCTTTTGTTTTGAACATATATATCAGCCGGGAGGCTCATAAATCCATTGGTCTTTATATGTTGTATATCAATATCGCAAACCTTAAGTGAGGCAACAAATATATAGCATTCGCTTAACTGGAAAGAGGGACTAAGTGTCTGGCTTGTATGTATTATAAATTATGAGTCATAAATTAGCAAATGGATTATGGTAAAGGTTTTATCAGGCCACCTTTCTATTAAACACCCCCTCTAGAGCCCCCAAAATTAAACAAGCCCCCCTGGGGCTTCAGAGATCTTCCATAGCATGTGGATGATTTGTTATATGACATCTCATTGCATAGTGATTTCAGTGTACTTACAATCACAGACACTTCCATATCCTTCATATTTATCACAAAATGTCTTTCGTCTGGCCGCAACTTCTCCAGTGCCATAATCACAGGTATCTTCATCAGAGGCCAGCAGAAAATTTGCTTGTATAACCACGGCTGGGGGCCATTTATCCATTGCTGGACTTTTCTCTAATGATTCCGCTAGCCATTTTTTCTTCTTTTTCATTATGAATGCCCAGTTATCTCTCCACTTTAGATTATCAATGAATTTGCTACCAAATGCACGCAGAATGCTCTTGCCGGCTTTCTTCAAGTGGAAACTGGCTTCATCCTGAAACACAGGCAAGGCATAATGAAACAACAGTTGTACATGAAAGGGTCATGCTATTTGGCAGCATACTTCTCAGCAAATCAAATCTATCATGAATACCAATTTTGTACAATACTCTGAAGGCTGTACCTCAGCTTAGAAGGCATGATGTCAAAACTACGGTCAGACAACATTAACAACCCAAAAATAAAAATATGCAAACTTTGCATTTAGTCAATTATTTAAAAACAACAGCCTGCTGTTTCTTCCATTGTTTCAAGAAGAAACTTTAGCAAAAAGGTTTCTTATAAAAGTAGGTTCTTCTATGCAGATTTTAACTGCATTTTCTAAATGGCTCTATGTTTATAAATAGGTATGAAAAAAACACATACCTTTGTTAAAAAAACTATGATTCTTCCCTCCTGCAGCATATTCAAATACAGTACTATTTCCCCATCTAATACATATCCATATGTATCGTAAACCCTGGAGCTCATCTTCATTCCAGTTTGTTGATTCAATACAACAATATGCAGTCCTCTGGATGTATCATCAGTGGTGCCATCCTCATAAACCTTCACTCCATCCACAGCAACGTAAACAAGTTCTTTACTGGACCTGGCTTCTATTTTAACCATCTTTCCATTATCTTCTACAAAACAGAGTGAGCAACATAGTAGTTTTAATTGAAGAATGCATACAATAGATCTTTATTGTACTGGATGACTTGGAGGTGACCAACCATCAGATGACCAATGGCATTGATAAAAATTTTTAGTGAGGGAGCAAAGGCCAACATTTTGTGACAAACAGTGTGCCTTTAAAAACGTTTTGAGTGACATGCAGATAACCACATGCCGGGCACTGCTGGCAGAGGCGGCACCACGGGGAGGACTGGGGAGGACATCCCCAATATTTTCCAGGGCCGATTTTTCAATTCGTTGAAATCCGAGGAGAAATATTTTGGGGGGGGGGGTATGATGGCACATGTGAAAAAATTTTCAACAAATAAGATAAACACGGAAATGAAAAACACTTTTTGAATATACCGACCCAATACAGTACAGTATACTATACTATACAACAAAGTCTAATTTTTCCAATGGGCGTGGATTTCATAAAAATGGGCGTGACCCTAAAAATTTTACCCCTCCTCCCCACCTTTTGAGGGCTGGTGCTGCCTCTGACTTCTGGATACTGTAATGTGCAAATAAATATACTTATTACATGGATTAAGATAAAAATATTTCTAAGTACCTGAGTGTGCCACACTCTGTTCTTGCAGGAATTGTTGATTCGCGAATTCATTGTCCAGTGCTTCATTTTGGACGGAGCTTGGGCTAGCAGATCTTAGCTTCTTGCTATTGTCAATTATAAAAATTATATTAAAAATTACAGTAACTGCTAAAACACTAACTAGAAGTCCTTGTAGAAACCGTCCAAGCATTCCCCTTCGTCGGATCTTCAAAGGTCTTGTACAGCAAGGCAGTCGCACGATATACGCTGCAGAACTCGGAATAAATGGCTTTGCATTCAAATTCGGTTGCCATTTTGAGTCAGCCATATTCCAAATATATTTTGTCTCTTTTCTGCTTTATGTAACAAGTCAATATACGAAACACGAAATGTATTTAAGTGGCCTAAATGATACTAGTTAGTGCTTTAAGGATGCTAGACTTTGCGGCATAACTTCGAAGTATCTCCTTCCATAAGCTGGTTTTTTCAAATTTCCAGAGACAACTCAATAATTTCAAATTTAGGCCACTCGAAAAATAAAAATTAGTCCAGGCAAATGCTTCCTTAGCTTCGGTCTTACCCATGTACTATGTTCAATAACCCCTCATAACATCAATCGTCTATCGAGAACAACGTGAACAATTACCAAACTTGCCACGTCTAACGGAACAACGGAAAAATCCCTTTCAAAATACCTTTGAAATTGTCAAGTAAAGCTTCTGATTCCCTGGGAAACGCACCAGGGCGGATGTGGTTGTAGACTCATTACATTGCGTCCCTGTGTCTTTGCTCGTGCCTTCGCTCCACCAACAGGGACTTATCACATTTGAGTGTCAAATGGAAAAAAGAACAAGTTTCGCCTCCACTGGTACAGGTTTTACATCCATGGGTAAAAGTTTCGCCTCCGAAAACAACTCCACAGAAAGTAACACTACATGAATCCATAGAGATCGTAGACAAAAGAAGGGGCAAAAGCGCTTCCGGGAGTCGAACTTTAATTGAACATCAATAGACTCGTTACATGAAGAAATTACAACTTACTATTAAACAAAAATCAAACAAAAATCAAAAAAGAGTATTGCTTTGGTTTTTGTCCATGGCGATGAATACTTTCATAGCCTGTAAAATAAAACTATAATTCTATTAGTCACTACCTTGACTAATTAAGGTCCTCTGATTATTTTGAGACAAAATCCAGCCCTCTAAGGCAATTGGTTCAAAAGTTAAGCTCGCACACTTGCTGCAACAAGTGAGTTTCCATATCCGCAAGGGAGATTATTCGAGTAGTTTTCGAGAAAAAGTCTTGTATGTTTGTGGGTTCGTTCCATTTTAGCTGGCGTGTAGCCTCAAATCCTCCTCCGTTAAGCCGAATGCTGGGTATATTTTCAATCAATTTATAAATAGCGGTAACCTTTGCTGCAGTGCAGTGAGACGTTCCAGAAACATTCGGAAAGGGATCCAAGCCACAATCCTAATCCCTAACTGACACGCCAGACACTGTAAGTAGTACTACGTCATGCATACTCCTGCGCAGTAGCCTTTATATGGGACTGCGCATACACGCCCACCTTTAGGGCACCTTAACCCTAGCCCCAACCCTAACCTTAATCCTAATCCGTAACTGACACACCAGACACTGTGAGTAGTATTACGTCATGCATACTCCTGCGCAGTAACTTTCATATGGCACTGCGCATACACGCCCACCTTTAGGGCACCTTAACACTAACCCTAACCCTAACCCTAACCTTAATCCTAATCCTAACTGACACACCAGACACTGTAAGAAGTAGTACGTCAAGTATACTCCTGCGCAGTAGCCTATATATGACACTGCGCATACCCGCCCACCTTTATGGCACCTTAACCCTAACCCCAACCCTAACCCTAACCTTAATCCTAATCCTAACTGACACACCAGACACTGTGAGTAGTAGTACGCCATGCATACTCCTGCGCAGTAGCCTATATATGACACTGCGCATACCCGCCCACCTTTAGGGCACCTTAACCCTAACCCCACCCCTCACCCTAACCTTAATCCTAATCCTAACTGACACACCTGACAGACACTGTCAGTAGTATTACGTCATGCATACTCCTGCGCTCGCGTAGCCAATCCAGGGCATTTAAATTATTCCAAATTGATCAAAACACAAAGTAGATGCCCTCATCAGGTTTTGAACCAGTGATCTTGAGCTTACTGTGCAGAGAAGTTACCGGTTGTCCACAGGAGCTCTTCCTAGCAGTGGGGAATAGCATAAGGTCAAAGGAATCAACGCACCAGACGTATAGTCATCCTTCACCAGCACAAGACAGATGCCTTCATCGGGTTTCGAACCTGGTCTTCAGTTAAGTTATCAGTACAAAAAATCTCTGCTTTTTATCAAGCTTACTTATTTTAGACATTATTCAAAGTTTGAAGTGGAATAAATGGAAAGAGGGTTAAATTCTGCTAAAAAGGGAACTAACAAGAGAGGCGGTGGGGGCAGAAAAAAAGTTTACTGTTTCTTATCCAATTCAATTCAATGGTAGTAATGCATTGGATTCAACTGGACAACTTTTGCTCAAGGTCTGGGGAGAGTGTTGTCTTGTTATGTTATGTCAGGCAGGCAGAGAACTTCGAAGCTTTCATCGGTGGGAAAAGAATAATGCGGCACTGCAAAAAGTTTTGATTTTACGCAGATTGCGAATGTATTGACAGATTAAAACACAGCGACGGAAATTACTTCAATTTGTAAAGAAACACGTACTTTGAGTATAATAAGTAACAAGAAATAAGTATCAATTTGAGACATGAGAAGTTAGAGTGTTGCATGATCTGAACAGCAAATAAATTATGCCGAAGAAGGAGAAAAAGGAAAAGATTCGAAAGAAAAAAATTCGCAAGAAGGACATCAGTCTGCCTACAGCCTATGAACACCGTTTTCACATGACATATGACCATCGGGAAGGCTCTTATGTTGGTGTTCCAGCCCAATGGAGGAAGTTTTTATCCAAGGAATTTGAAAGGCCTAAACCTATCATTGATCCAAGTGCCGTCACCGAAATAGCACCGGCAGTGGAAAGAATGTTAATGCAACAAAGAAATGGAGTCAGTTCAACGCGATCAGGCCAGACAAATGTCAGTGTTGCACGTTCAAATTCACTAAGAGAAACAAGGACTGCTCGTATGAAGTTACAACCGGATTATAGCAGCAGAGGAGACAGCCGAAAAGAGTATTTCCACGGCGTTAATGACAACGGGGCTAGATCAGACGATGTTTTGCGTCCCTTGCCTAGCCAAGACCGTGCTCATTTCGCATCAAGAAGTTTGCCTAAAAATATACACTCGGTTCACCGTCACGAGATGGTCTACCAAATGCACCAACATGATCAAACGAGAGCTAAAGCTCACGGAAACGGACAAACATCTCCCACTTCGACTGTTAGTGTATCCGATTCAATGTCAGTTACCTCCGAGGATACAAATGCGAACTCTCATGTCTCGAAATCCATGCTCAACCAGGCCAGGCTGAAGCCCAGCAGTATGTCGTCCATAGAAAATCTGTCGATATCTCACGACGAATTCCGTGAATCTCTTCAGTTGGTCGTTTCTGAAAGAGATCCACGCGAATACCTGGAACAATTCGTGAAAATTGGTGAAGGATCGTCTGGAACTGTCTGCATTGCCAGAGACAAACGAACGGGGAAGGCTCTTGCTGTAAAGAAAATGAATCTACAAAGACAACAGAGAAGAGAATTATTATTCAACGAAGTGAGTCGTTTTCGTGTTTTCATAATTATTTATCTGTCAACTTTTTTATTGACATTGTATTGTAATGATGTGGATGACACCCAACTAATTGTATTTAAAATTATACCCGCAGAGAGACTGTCAAATGTTATAGCATTCCCAAACCAACACAGGGTTATTAATATTGATCGTTTACTTCCCTTGCCTTTTCCCCAATTTATACGTCTTTCTTTTATACCCTATACCTCTACAACACTTTTCTAACCATTTACCTAAACTTGTCCTTTTAATAGATATAAGGTATTTCACATTGTGTTTTCACAGCATGGGCTTTGATGTTATTATGATTGTCTGTCTATCTTGTCTGATTGACAGGAAATGACTTGCTTTGAACTCCAATTCCAACTGACCTGCCCATCATGAGATTTCATCAGAAATACCATGCAACACCATCCATGCTGTGCAAAGATTGTGCTATAACCTATTATTCTTGATAGATTATCCCATGGAGGAAATTATCTGCCCAGTCTAAACTCTTCTACTTAGTCTAACTGTAATCTAAATCTGTCTGAATAATTTATAAACCCATGATTGAAGACATCTCTTAGGAAAAATATTGTGCAAAAATTTATTCTGATCATTCTTTACTCTGGTGTATATACATAATATAACCCTCATCATTTTTTACTTCGCAGTTCATTTCAACCTAATTAAGGATATATATATAGCTTTATTTTAATTATATATATTTAAAAACAAAAGCAGAATGTTTGCAATACAATAATGTTTGTTCACTGAGACTCATCACATTAAATTTCCTTTTTAGGTTGTTATTATGAAAAATTACAAACATTCAAACATTGTTGAAATGTATGAATCATATTTGGTTGGTGATGAACTTTGGGTTGTGATGGAGTTTCTTGATGGTGGAGCATTGACAGATGTTGTTAGCTATAAAAAGTAAGCATATTTTGTTTCATTAGCCATTGTTCATGTTCTTATCATTGGTCAGCATTGAATTTGTCAAGGCTTTGCAGCTTGTTACATTGGTGTTTATTAATTTGGAGAGAGTTATCCTAAAGTATATAATTTCTCTGGGTTTGGGAAGAACACTCAAAGAGTAAAATGACTCATAAATACTCATAAATTTCCTACTTAACAAAAATGTTCTATAAATTATTTAGGTTGGGGTGGTCCCTTTTTTTAGGCCACCCTGTATAATGGTTTATGAGTCAAAACGATTGCTTATGTTTACCACTAAGGCTGCTATCTGTTTCAAACTATGCTTATCAGAGGTATTAAAGCCTTTTCCAGCATTTGCAGCAGCACGGAGCTAATGTTAAGATCCATATAACTGCTTGTTTTGAGATTTTAAAGTGCACAAACAAGATCAGTATGCACACATTAACCTTAATAACAACTTGCTTTTTATTTTCAATAGCATTTCAGAAGATCTTATTGCTTATATCTGCAAGTGTTGTCTGAAAGCATTGACCTATCTGCATGCACAAGGGGTGATTCACAGGGACATAAAAAGTGACAGCATATTGTTGTCACACAATGGACAGGTAGGAGCTGCTGTTCATCTTGACTTAGTCTTTGTGAAACAGTCATATCATGCTTCAATGTTATTTCATGCTTCAATGTAACATGTCGTAAATTTGACATAAATCTGTGTTAAAATTAACTGTTGTTGTGTTTTAATGTTACTGATTGATATTGACTAACTTTTTTGATCTTTTGATAGGTAAAAATATCTGATTTTGGTTTCTGTGCACAAGTCAGTGATGAAATTCCCAAAAGAAAGTCACTTGTTGGCACACCCTACTGGATGGCACCTGAGATAATTTCTAGAGCCGAGTATGGACCAGAGGTAGGACCAGTGTGTGATACAGTAGAATCTTTCTCCAATATTTGGCGGAAACAAACAATTTATAAACTGTTTAATCAATGGTTGATTGCACAGTGAAGCAGTTTAACCAGGGACCAGATACTCAATTTGTTATGCTGGGAAGCTTTCTGTATAGGAGGCAGTTATATGACGGTTGCAATGTATTGTATTAACACTGATTTTGATTTTTGTTGTATTTAGGTTGATATTTGGTCATTTGGCATTATGGTCATGGAAATGGTAGAAGGAGAGCCACCTTACTTCAACGAAAAGCCTCTGACAGCCATGAAGAAGCTCCGTGATGATTACCCACCCACCCTGGGCAACAAATCAGTAAGTGTATTTTAGTGCATTCTATCTCGTCGTTGTTGCAGTCAATTCGTCGTCCTATGTGAAAGCTGTACTACAGGAAATATTACTAGTTGATTGGGGTTTAGTCAGGAGAAAACTCTTCTCCTCCTCAATTGTGAGTTGAGGAGGAGAAGGGTGCGTGAGTGTCAAGTCTTTCTTCGTTATTAATAAACACTGTTTTGAAAGTTTACAATTGCCATCACCAACGTGAACTGCAGTCATAGTCTATTTCAATTGTGAAAGGAGCCAGATTTACCCCGCTTGTGTCAACGATTTCTGGTGGCATAATTCAACATGGCAAACACGAATTTTCAATGAGCATTTCATACTGAAAACACCATGGTGCCATGGTTAAATATCTCATGAATTATACATTTGATTTTTATAGAAATGTGTCTTGTTTTATTCTACCGTATCTCACATTCATTTGCCGATATGCCAGGGAATGGTGATTTTTTCATATTGAACAATTAATTGTTTGCCCATCCATGATAATAGAGAGGATCTCTTTTTTCCTCAAACTGGTACGAAATTGAATTTTATAATGAAAATGAAGATGTTTTGTCTTGTCAAGAACAGTGGGTGGGTACGCCAATACCGCGTTTCAAGAGATTCTTCTCTCGTCATTGGCTTTGTCAATGAATTTCTATTCACTTTGCTCACTACCTGTTGTTGTCTGCGGTAAACAGCAGATCCTTTTAAGTTTTAACCACGAGCATTCGCCTGAAATTCTTTGTGGTCACAATGCTTGGTTCTTCCTCCCCACTGCAGCTACACGGAGCACGTCTTTGTTCCCATGGTAATTCTAATTGGAAAGAATTTTAATCATTTTACCATAATCACCAATGACCAATTAACTCGTATTAAGTGAGCTTGTTAATTGGCTATGAAAACAAGAGAGTTTCCTTGTGATTTTGTTTATGTAATTAATTTTTCTCGTGACTATTCTTCGACATGATATAAAACACGAAATAGAAGCAAAAACACATTAAGATCATGATAACACTATGACCAAGCACTTAGGTGCTGGGGTGTTCAATAAAACAACAAGTAAGATTGTATTTTCTTATTCATATAGTATCATTCAACCTGCCATACAATACCTCGTCATCTAAAAGCAAGTCTCAGTCCAGACCTCTCTTGTATTATACTGCTATTTCACACTTTCAGAAGTGGAATCTCCCAGGGACCGATTAAAGTTGTCCAAATTAACGAATATTCGAATCAGGGTTAGAAAGTGCTGGCAAAGTTATACAAGTTATGCAACGGGAATACAAATACAAATTGGTTCGATTCGAGTTGTCGCAGGTTTTTGTTATCGGAATTTACTGTATCATGCATTGCTTTTGATAGCAACATATAGTAAAGTCCCGATAACTCGAGCCTTGGACAACTTGAACCAATTTGTATTCCCCTTGAACTCTTTTCTAGTACTTTCTTACCACCGATAACTCAGTTAACTCGAACCATTTTCTTCAGCCCCTTGAAAGCTCGAGTTAACAGCATTGTTGATATCATTATAATTCTGATTTTTTTCATGATAACTTCGCATTTACAATAAAGTGTATTTATTTCCCACAGCAGGTTTCCTCGAAGCTACAGTCATTCATTCAGCACTGTCTTGTGAAAGAGCCCTTGAAGCGATCCACAGCCTTTGAGTTATTACAGCATCCATTTTTGAGACAAGCAGCGCCCGCTTCGGCGCTCGCTGAACTTGTAAAAGAATACAAACAAAGCTCTTGCTAAAGTATCGTTATGTTTATGCTTATCACTTCCCCTCTCCCCCCCCCCTCCATGAATAACTATACATTCAATACGACCTTATTTTCAAAAGTATGGCTCTATTAGGGTATATTATAAGTGCCTTGAATTAGTAAGAGTTAGGAATACTCTACGCACAGTAATGCAATTAGACTAACTTGTTATAACACGTCATAAAATCACCTTCCTAGGTAGTACACTAAAACCTATTAACTGACACCTCCTTACATTGGACAAGAGCTTCAATGCTATGGCATTGTATTAGATAACCTTCCAGATATTATTATGTTATAACAGTAAAACCTCCATTGATCACCACCTTGCAGTGGATAGCGTCTTTAATGCTATGGTATTAGATAACACATCCAGGTAATTAAACTTTTACTGCAGAGCCTCGAGTCATCATGTATACCTTTTTACAGCGACCATTTATTGTAATGAGACCAACGTCTTCTTAGTATTCGCCATACGGAGGCTTCATTGTGATTAAATTGACCGTCGGGTCGGGAGTTATGAGCAATATGACTTCTGGAAGGATCTCGTTGCTTCTTAGAATTCAATCTTGACTGTTGGTTTACCAAGGGGCTTATTATGTTTCTCAGCATTTCTGTTGCTATCAAAATCATATTTTTAGCTCATAGCTTTTGATTGCATTGGCTATTATTATTATTATATTATTAAATGTTTAGTTGATTAAGACTTTAATTTGAATGTGGCGCTATTTTTGTGATTTAGCTTTAGTTTTGGTTTTTAGTAGTTTATGTAATGGACAGTATTATAATAGATGGTGATTTAATTGTTTTACTGTGGATATATCAACATATATATTATATTGATATATGTATGATATATCTTAGTTTAATTTAAGTTTGACAACAACGATTTTCATAAGTTTTTTATAAGTATAAATGCGTTTGGATAAGGGTTGGATTGTTAGTTTGAGACAAAGTAATTCTTCAGTAAACATAAATTAAGGAATTATATGTCTAGTTGGGAGTGTATTTATGTTTTTAGTTTGCCTTTCACTGACACCTTTTCCACTTCATTGCACCACTTTCGGGCACATTACATTTGGGCTTTATAAAATTTCTTCAATTTTTGACCGCATGTGACGTCATTGACCAATCAGAATTGGCTGGGGTCCAGTCTTTTTTGTTCTTGTTTATTCATCCATCATCAAGATCAAGAATGACCATTACTTATTTTCGACGAGCGACATCTTGAAGATACCGATCGAGGAAAAATTATCGAGTTTCGTTAGTTAAGTATCATTTTATGAATATACCGGCTATTGAAGCTTATTGATGCTGGTTTTTGCATTTATGAAAGGCTTTTAGAAGCTGCGGAGACTACAGTAGAAAGATGAGAGGAAAAGATTGCGTTGTTCGTTGCTTTCTTATTTGTCTACTCTTCGGTGGCCTAACTGCGTCAAAATGTCCTCCAATAAAAGTCCACAAGGACACGATAATCAGAACGAAAGAATCGACAAGGAAAGGAGCTAAAATGCTCTATCACACTGACATTCAGTCGTCTCGCGAGTGCTACGAACTATGTTGTGAAACAAAAACTTGTAATGTCGGAATAGTGCATTATAAAAAAGAAAGGGATAGAGAAACTGGCGAAATTATCACTCAGAAAAGTTGCTTCATATTTGCTTGTGGAACCCCGAATCGTTGCGTATTCATGAACCATACTGGATATGCTGTCATTGAAATGCGGAAAATTAATAGAAACAAGCATACTGGCAAGAAAATACACCGAGCGACAGAGAAGCCAATAGTCGAGGAAGGTATGAACATAAAATCAATACAAGAAGGAAATTATTTATTTTTTGCTATTTATTTGTTTTACAAGTTGCGATGCCAATGCAATGCGAGTATGCGAGGCAGGTGTTTAAATAGTTGCCTGAATCAATTTGGAAGTGCGAATATTGAGCTATAAGTAAATGTTTTTGGTTATGTCAAAGTGCATGCTAAACTAAATTTCTCAGACTATCCAATGCAATGCCATTCATATGAGAATTGTATTGCCGTCAAAATGCAATGCATCAGTTTATGGCATAGGTTTCATCATTTTCAAGGCCATTGGATATTTGTATTCTTCTGAAAAATTTGCCATCGCATACCCATTCTAATGACACACAATTGAAATTTGTCTCGCTTTGTTTTCCAGATTGCCCTCCTGGAACTCCAGTAGCAATGTGTGCCAGAGATCCATGCGAAGGAAAGACGTGCCATGCTCACAAAACAGCAAGATGCGTTGCAAACTATTGTGGGGGATGTCACGCTTTTTGGTATGACAAGCAAGCAAATAGAGTTGAATGTCATGGTAAGTAAGATGTGTTTAAATGCTCTGCTGATCTGTTATGGTATACTTAACTTTTTGACATCATGGAAGTGCACTGTAAGTGTATTGTTTTTTATGTTGTGAGAGTATAATTTTTTGTTTTATAGCAAAGAAAACAAAGCACCACAAAGTAATTGCAACAACACCCATGCCGACTGAAGCCCCAACATCACCACCTGAAGAAGATCAAGAACCATCTGAAGAAGATCAGGAACCATTTGAAGAAGATTCATCAGAAAATGTGAGTGAAGAAGAAGTGGAAATCCGACCAGAAGATACGAGTGGGAAGCCAACTGAGGATCCAAATGTGGCTGATGGTGAAGACCCTCATCGTGTTAAAGAATGGCGTACGTGGCTCAGCGATGAAAGAGAAGTACATGTTACACACGAGCCAGTGAATGTGACCACAAAACCTGTGCATCTTAATACTAAAGGAAATGATAAAAAACACAGTAAGAACTCTATGTCTGCTTCTTGTTATCTTGCCAAGTGTTTAGCTTGCTTCTGGCTGATGTCTTACCAGGTTTTCACTTGTTTTGAACAAGTCACTGCGCACAGACTCAAGCAGTTTGGACAAGGACTGTTTGAGGATGTACATAAGCTTCTATTTGGATACAACTCATAATTGTTAACTAAAACTCTTGGGATTACTCGTGCATTGTTGTTATGTTGTGTCAGAATGCTTTCATGTTAAAGCTGACTATCTTTCCATTTCCAGACCCACAAGATGATTTGGATAAATCAAGAAAGCCAACCAAGATCATTGAGCCTGTGCAAGCTTCGCATGTCACTGTTACACTTGCCATTGCACTGGGCGTCTGCTTATTCATACTCATTGCAGTGCTTGTGAAACTCAAGTGCACTGGGCCAAAGAAAAAGAAGAAGTTTGCAGTGGATGATGGTGATTATCTGATTAACGGCATGTATTTGTAGATGATAGACTAATGAGTTGACAGGGTATTTTCATTTTATATAATCATACAAGTAGACGTATTTCTAATTGTAATTGCCATCCTGCCATAAGTAATTGTAATATTATTTACATTGGGTGTTTGTATTAGCAAGCAGCTATTAAAAGACATTCTATTTGTCTCTTATTCTTTACAAGAATCTTTATTGTGGCACATTAATAGCCCAATCTTTTGGTGACTCCAATGTTTGTCACTGTAACATTAAATGTAAAGGATTTTTCTTTAGTTCATTTGAGTTTCAAATGTTATTTAAGATGCAGAGTTGATTTTTATTTCAGTTTATTCACGTCAATGTGTTGATCTATTTGTGTAGCATGACTGAAATACATAACAGAAATTATTTGTTCCTCCTTTACCAACTGCTTTGACTTTTGTACTTATTGTCCTATTTATTTGTCCAACTTTGTCTGCTTCCTCAGTCACTTTGTTTGGATTCTTCCCATGTTTCTTGACTAAATAACAACACAACACTAAATACAAACCAATGAGTGCATTATATCTCTTTAATATCATATAATAAAATACTATGTCAAATACAAAATAAAACAAAATATTCAAGCATGGACACTTCATTGCAGACAGCGCGAAGCAGCAAATTTGCAAAAATACAAATATTTTCAATAATTTAAGCTACAATGTCATGTAGAAATTAGTGCAAACCCAAAACAAACCAAACTGACATTGCATCCAGCATTAAGCAAGGTTTAACCAGATGTTTCAGTAATTGGAGTAGCACTGAACTGGAAGCAGCAAACAGCAATGTTAAACTCACAGAAAGCTGTGGTGTGTTTCGTCTGTGCCTGCTTACAACTCACCACCAGGCCACTGATGATTCTTGTTTGTCAGTGGCACATATATGACACCCATCAAATTCTTCTTAACAATCTTGCCGTCCATTTGCTTATCGTACTGCTCTAGCTGTTGGTTGCCTCCTTCAGGTCCAACTGGAATGATCAGTCTACCACCAGGCTTCAACTGATCTGTCAGCTGGACAAATGAAATTATAGATCATGAGAAAGTAAAAGATGACAAGCTCTTCATTGTTCTCAAATTTGGGGCTGAGAAGCAATTACAGAGCAACAAGACCAATACTTCTCTCTCTCTCTCACGAGTAGCTAGAGACACTATACCTTTCTTACCAGCCTTCTATTGGTTGATAAGAGGCATAGCAAATTAATTGGTAAATAAATACTAAGTAACTCACAGCAGTTGGTAAGACTGGGGCAGCAGCTCCGACATGGATGGCATCATACGGTGCTTCATCTGCATGCCCTTGTCTGCCATCTCCAACTTGAAAAAAAAACAAAAACAGAACTAATCATATATTTGCAAAGAAAAACATGACGCATAATACCATCAAGATAGACTATAGTGAATTAGTCAGGCTATCTTGGTTCCCTTATGATATCGTGATACCATGTAATAGATTAATAAAGAGGCCCTTTACCAACTAATTTGATAATATTTTTATCCAATAATTCTTTATCAGCCTTTTTGATGTTCTTCTCTGAGTCCCTAACCAATTCTTCAATGTGATCGATTGCAACAATTTTTCCCTCATTCCCAACCTAAGGAAAACTTTGAGTACTCAACAATCAGGAAACAACGGCAGAGCCGAGAGACAACACATCACAAATATAAACACAATTGTATTCTACCAAATACCATGTATGCCATGCATGCAGCCAAATACCCACTTCCAGATCCGACATCCAATGCCTTAGCACCCTTGTATAGTTTATCTTCAAGCAGTTGCAGAGCATATGCATGCTAGAAAGAGCAAATAAAGCAACTATGGCACATGTTAACCACAGCTAGATACAACATGACATGGATGCATATATGTATATTTAAAGGAAAGTCTTGATTAGCAAAAAAGGTATGAATTGTATTTCTATGTAGGCATCATCTACCATGTGTGGTGCACTGATAGTGGCAGCATATCCTAGAAAAAAGACCAAACCGCTTGATAATTAGTAGATTAAGTGGCTAATTGAGGTTTATGTGTAAATATATCATATCTATTGTCTTGGTGAAGATAATACCAATGGATTGAGGTGAATCCTGGTATGGGTTTCTGCTACTGTAATGTCCTCTGTCGACTTTTTTCATTGCAGCTTCAACAGTTTCACTTTTGATAACTTTATTTGCTACAAAATAATAAAAACCTAACCACGACACGCCCATCATCTATGGCCTGATTGCAGAATCGGCCAGGCACTAGACAGCTTTGCTGGAGAGAGGCCATTTCAAAATATAATAAAAATAACACAAACATTTCTTTAGATCATCAACGCATACTGGGAAAGCTTGGATTACCTTTTAGTTGCTTAACGAGGTCTTCGTTGTCCCTACCGTGAGATCTCCACGCCATGGCTCGTTGCAAAGAAATATAATTTACAAAAATGGAATAACAAAACAGTTGCTTCAATGTGAACCTCCCTCTACACAACAGCATTCTCTGCTGAAAATTTTCTCTGAATTTACGTTTCGCCAGTCTTTTCAGTATTCGTGCTGTTAACATGAAGCTTTCGAATTTTGCGTGAAGTTCGTGCTAAAAGCTCGCACTCGAAGCTACTCGAAACTTTCGCCACGTGGGCCAGCTAGGACCTGTAGTGGCCTCTTTGTTTTGCTAATTATATCTAAAGATGCAGTGCTATCTTACTGGAAACTTCTTCAAAAGAAAACAGAGACCTTTTCTCAATTTCCATAAGTGAGTGCAGTGTATCTCTTGTTGTATATTTCTGTCTAAGTTAACTTACTATCGCTGTGCCAGGAAAAGGGGCGGGGCCAGCAGGCCAGGCCAGAGCCTTTGCACTGTACTAGCCACCAAGCCAGGCACACTTTACAGTGTATACACATACAGAGATATCTTCAGTTGTTTTTTAGTTTAAGTTATTTATACCAACTCATTACCTCACTACAAAATTCAACATAACAAACTACAGATGCTTTTACATTCGTACACACACAGACAGTGCAAGTATATTTGTATTTCTAGCTGCATGTTTTTAGTCAGTGTCAGTGCATTTACGACACAGAAATCTAGTTGAAGAAGAAAGGATACATCTAAAACTATATTGGCCCTTTGGCATTTTGGGCAATTTAGTATTTACCAACTGTTGTGTGTTGTATGTGTTGTATACTGTTGATATTTTCTGCTGAACTACAAACTAAGACAGCTAGGGTGTCAAAATCTTTAAAGTCCATCAGCGTGTTGCTTTTTTTACTGCGTTGTGCAATGCTTCTTCCCTGAAAGTATAAGAAAATTCATTAAATTAGCCATTACACAGAAACCAGATAACATACTAGAGATTCAACACCCTTTTTCCATTATGAGATAAGATTGAATTGGAGACAACGTAGCCAAGAGAACTTACAGTGCAGTAACCTTTTGCAGTAGTTCCATGATGAATTCCTGTAAAAATGTGGTAATAATCATATCTCAATCAGCTAGTAATTTGAAGAAGAGAATGAATTGGCGGGTAGAAAAGGACATCAACTGAAAATTTGGAAATTGTAAGAGAAATCTGACCTCTGTTGAATCTGCAGCTCCTTTTAGAAGCTCCTGAAAATGAATCAAAGAAAGGAAGTAATCAGATAATCAATCTGCAAATCAGTTGATCACTTCCATAATCAAGCAATCAATCATTAAAATTAGTTGCAATTGCTATCATCCACAGTAGGTGGATTATAGCAATATCAAAGATCCCATCGAGATCCATTATACAAGGGCTGGTTTTCTCAGCATATTTCCACATATAAAAGTACTTACTTTCAGCATGTTTCGTTTCTCTGTTTCATCTGATTCACCCATCAAAATATCCACATCTATTTCAATGCCATAATCATCATCATCCTATGAAATTGATAAGTTGATTAAAAACGAAACCTTATTTTGGCGGGTAAGCAGTGCAGAGTTAATGAAATATTTTGTTTTATGACGATGATGATGATGATGATGATGATGATGATGATGATAGCGATTCATTCCTCAATGTCTACTTGAGGTTTTTTCATTATTTTCCTCATTAATTTGCCAAAATCTTTCGTAGATGACGTGCTCTTTCAGCAGCTTGCGGCAGAATTGTTTCCGTTTGGCTTTCGTGATGAAGAAAGCTACGTATCCATCCAGGTATGCGAATGTACAGTGTCCATAACTCTATATATACAGCTCTACGGTCTTATAAAAACACTCTACTGTCTGCGTATAACAGCAAGAGAATCAACTTTGTTATTAAAAATCTTAAAAGCTTCAGTCAATATCACTGAACGAACAATGCTATAATCAAACGCTTCTTTTATTTAGTCATGGTTATTTTATTTTATTCTCGGATTATAAAGATTTCGATTTCTTTAAAAGATTGAAATTTAATTTACCATATACAAATCGAAAATAAGATGAGGCCAGTTTATCAGGATATGACGCAGTTTTTCTTTGAAGATTATGATTCAAAAATATGAAATAGGAAATTGCTCTTTGACAATTTTAATACCAAAATATTACGAACGATACGAAATAGAAAAATAATTTTGTTGTACCATACCTTGCATCTGTAAAGTATTTTCAATTCGTTGTGCATCCATTCCTCGATCTCTAGTCTTTTCTTGACGAGTTTTCTGTCGTACTTTGCTGTTGATTGATATTTCGTGCGCTGTACTTCGATAGGAACTTGGTTGTTGAACCTGAGAACTTTCGTATCGCCAGTTGAAACTACTCTCGACGTTGACATGATGATAGTTTACAACAGAACTGCGTTCGCGTACACTGCACGATACAGCCTTGTTTTTACGTGTGTCTTTCTCTATTTATGCACTGTATATGTGTCGGTGATTGCTGTGATTGGATGCCGGGCTGTTGAATGCTGCGCGCGTGTTTCGTGTGTGTTTTCCAAGTGGAGAACACGCGTGTGATTGTGAATTCGTTGACGAGAATTGAACCTGAATTATGTATGCAACATCATGCTAATGTCTGAGGGCTGCTTATACTGTCTGATACATTATGCATATGAATGATTCAAGTTTTAACACAGAAAGATTTCATTTGCGGTTTGATAGATTCAGTGTTATTCGTCATAACATCTACAAAACAGCCTCCTTATCACCAGTGCATTATTCATTTAATGGTCTTGGTGTAAATATAGAAAATAAACTGTTGTGATCTTCGTGTTATTAAGATACAGGTTCGCCCCCCAGGTCTTTGCTATCTATCTTCATTTAGTCTTCATTTAGCTTTGTAATTTGCGTATTGACTATGTTTCATGCGCTGCTGAGAACCGTACCCGCACCAACAATACGCAGAAGAATGCGACCTGCAAAATGTTTGATTTGACCAACAATACAATGCGCCGTAGATCACTGAAAGTGATTCAATTTCGCCAGCCTATTGATTGTGTTGTTGTATTGCTTTGCAAGTAAAATTAGATGAACCCAGTTGTTGTTATTGTGGTTGTAACTTTATAAGTCGAGTTGTTGTCGTTGTTATTGTTGTAATTTCATTTTGCATCGAATAAATGCTCTAGTTTGTTTTATACAAATGTAAAGCTATTAATCAAAATCGATGGATTTAATAAATTTAATAAAACTAACGATGAGACTGATAACTATTTCTTAATGCAGTTAATGCAGTGTCTACAATGAGCGCCAGGCATTGCATTTTCATGCAGATTCATTGAATTTAATTATTATGCATGTTTGAATGTTTAAAGACAACTTTAGCTCTCCTGGCAAGCAGTTCCAAATCTGTGGTCCCAATGTGTTGAAAATAACTTGATTTGGTCTGCAAGCAGACGTGTTACTTTTTCTTTTTATTTCACGTTGACAGTTACAGAAACTACATGTATTATTTTGCAGAAACACGTGAACGCTCCGTGCAAGTCTGTGAAAATCATGTGCACGAAAGAGCGAAAATGATTGGTCAGCTTGGACATTCATTCAAAGGTATTAATTATTTTCCATCTCATCTTCTTTCTTATTGGCTAGTTTCACGTAGAGCGAAGCCGGATTGGTTGCCCGATCAAGTTTACACAGTATTTGAAATAGACGTTGCAGCTACTGAAAGATCATCATCTTTAAAAATTTTTAAATATGCAAGAGATTGATGTCCTCCTTTCCATGTTTCATTTGACAGAAATCAAATCCCCACCTTTACTTTTAAGGCAACGTATGCTGCCCCAATTAAATTGTAGAAACGTCTAATCCATATTATTTACTTGAAGTGGTTTATATATCATTTAATCTCCCTACCAATATTATTTTTCGAAACGCTTCACAATTATTTCTCTGAAGAATTGAGATTGAGTTCACACACTTTTTCATTCAATTTTTTCTCTGCTATCCCTTGCGGATTATGCTTTTCATGATCGTCTATAACTTTTACTCAGACCAAGCCAGCTATTTGATTGCCTTACAAGCTGTTTCTTTCTGAACTTGCAACATTATGTATCGTAAATAGCAATCTTAGAATCCAATGTCTCATATATAAATTCAGAATTATCGTCGTTAAATTTTGTAAGAAATTTTTTGTAAAATACGCGCCCTTTGTGCGAATATCGTCTATAAAAGTATCCAGGCTCAAAGCCTCTGAAAGTTAAGGATATAGAAAGGAGTAAAGCATTACCAAGACTCAAGCATTACCAAGACTCAAGCATTACCAAGACTCAAGCATTACCAAGACTCAAGCATTACCAAGATCACGATTTTCTACATTTTTGAACTTTCTCACAAAGCAAAACAGGGATATTTTAAGAATAATTGAAGAAAATTTTTAGCTTTAAAATCGACAATTTTCAAGAACATTGAGGCTCAGCGAAATTTTTAGTTTTCTTATGAAAAGTGTACGTTTATCAAACCAGAACTCTTCTTAATGGACAAATTTTCGATTCAATTCAGCCAAGTTACACCCACTCACTTCTTTTCTCTTTTCTACTCAATTTAATGTTTTGCGCATAATTTTTTCTTCGCACACCCGAGGGTATCTAAGATACATCCATCCTGACAGAGAAGTATGTCCATTACGCATTGTTGGCCGACACAGTGCACGCCCATCTGACCAATCGCATTCGGCATAGCCCAGTGCATTCATTGCTTCGTCAGTCATATATTCTTTCATTTTTTGGCAGCAGGCATTAACGGCAGGCCGTCTCAGCCACTGATCCAATCATTATTACAGCTCACTGTAGCTTTATACATAGTGATATAACTGATTGCTGCCTATAATATATATTATATAGAGGATTGATAACTAAGATCATTTTCCCAATGCAGGATCGAAAGAGCTTCGTGCTCGCCGTCCTATGTCTCATTGTTCTGGCTACGAGCAACAAATGGGCTGGAACACAGGCTAAAAGGTAAGATTATATTATTTCGCTAACTTTCTCCATTATTCGCGATTTTTTTGCTGATTAGATGTCATGTAAGAGCGTGAGTATTACTCTTCGCACCGTTGAATATCACCCAATGTAAACGTAGAATTCTAAAATTTTGCGTTTTCTATTGAACTACGCGTCCCTTATTGAATTATGTCCAGAAGACTGGGTGGATTTGCAGTTACCATTTTTTTAGAACCAAAAATAGTTTGAAGCAAATCTCTACTGAGAAGTTCGCTTTAAACTTCAAAGTTTTTTTGCGATGTTCAAGTATACTTTTGTCCCCTCTCGCTATCAATCTCAAATATAAAATGATCAATTTACTTTCAACACATTTTATAATCCACGCACATATATATATTCATAACATGTATGCCATAAAATAGACTAAAGGATAAGAGATATGCGAGTGGAATGAGAAATGTTCTAAATTAAGAAGTTTTCTCATTGATTGGTCGTGATACGCTACGCTATGTTACACCTGCAATAAGAATTTCAGAAGGCTAAGTCTAAGGCTAAGCTTGGTCTAGGAAGCTTAACGTTCAATGTTTTATATGGCTGTATGGAAAGTTTTTTACTTTTCCTGTGAAACTTGAAGAACAAATTCATACGAAAATGAACAGCTTCGAGTTGACGAAAGGTGTTAGAAACGTTTTTCCCAAAAATTCTTTACAGCTTTCTGCCCGATGCGTTGCCAAGCTTCCATTGATTCCATGTATGGAATTTTCATGCCATATCCAACCCCGCCTGAAGTTAATTTGTTTTTTACATTATTTTTGCTTTACTTTACAATATTTCATATTTATTTCATATTTTATGCTTTGCTTCATACAAACGTGTTCACTTGTTCACACAAACTTGTTCCACGCATAGACTGATGCTTGCTTACCCTTGATATGGAAGAAAAATACAGGTGTGGCTGACGTTTGGCTGACGTATTAGCCCAATGATTTGAGTATGTCAAGAGGTTGCTTGAAAGTCAGCTACAACAAAAACCCGGGTCAAAATAGTTACTAGATCAATTACAGTATATGGTCTTCTCAGATTTATGCGCAAATTTTGTAGAGAGAGGGCGATTAAGAGGGCGAGTATTTTTCACGGGGACTAAGTAATGCATTTTATTTAAATAGACCATTGCATTTATCCACGCGGCCTCTGGTGTGATGAATTTTGGGGGGCTAAAGAGAAGGGGAGGTTGCTGCAAAATCTATGATTTAATTCGAGGGGGGGCACATTGGAGAAAGGGGCTTAAGTTACAGAGAGGCTGAATAAAGCCTTTTCGGTTAGCAAGTATAAGAGTTTCTATTCTGTTATTGGTTTGGTTGAGGAAACAGAATCGTACTTATTTTAATTTTAATTTTCAACCGTTAAGTCTTGAGGAATATTAGTAGTTTTGCAAAGGGGTATTTTTAAGCACCGTTTACTCTTGTGAACGGATCTCTTACTGCAATGTCAACTTTGACATTTCAGATCAAACTTTGGATATAGCTATGAAAATTGGAATGATTTTAAAGGCGGTAAGTTTCTTTAATTATGCAATGTTACAATTATATTATATTACATTATTATTATATTGCGAGTTATATTACAATGACATTTGTCATATTCATGGGTTAAATTATGAGTTAAGTTATTAGAAAGTTAGATGTATGTATAACCCAGATATCGTTTGGCACCAACATCGTCCGAACCGTTGATGTTATATATTTTTCAGATCCATTTGATGAACCTGAGCCAAAACCTTATCAGCAAGATGAATGTGAGATCTCGATTATTATTATTATGTTTATATGATATATTCCTCTGGTTATGTTGTAATCGTACCAACAATTATTCTGCAAGCTTTAATTCTGGTTGTTTGAATTCTTGTTTACTTTTCAAATCAATGATCGAGGTAAATAGAAAAAATTCATTTCTGAAATTCGCGTTCTTCAATCGTTGGTCAAATCTCCATGGTCACTCTTACTATAACAGACAGTATTTTGACATTACCTGCTCCCTAATCCTTGCAAAATAATGCAACAATTTTAATAAAAGGCAAATTAGCATATTCAAGCATTGTTCAATTGAAATTTGCTTTTTTATCAAAAGTAATGTTACTTGTTTCATTTTAAACATTGAGCATTATTCATTAAGCATTGAAGTTATTAGCGCTACTTCACATTAGCTAAAATAAACTGTTTTTAACCACACTTCCATACTTATTTACTTTAATATCATATATGATTCTCTCTCTCTCTCTCTAAGTGCCCTGTTCTGCCAGAACGTTGACGGCCATGGCTCTACATAATTCTCTGTCCTTTGCTGTTCTGATTATTTCTTTTTTGCTTATCTTCATCCAATGGCTGAGACTTAGATGAAAATGAGCCTCTGCCTTCCTCTAGCTCTTTTTCCTTCAATTTTTCCAGTTACTGGAAATTTGCCAACTTATAATACTTTAATATCATAAATGTTGATAGCTGTTTTTGCTTTCTTTTATTTAGTTCGTTTCTTTCTGGCTATACTGACTTTCACTTGAATGTTATTATGTTTCAGCTGATACAATTTCCAACGATGATTTGCTTGAGAAGATCAAGCTTTTAGAAAGACAGCTGGAGTCAAGAGCTTCGGACAAGAATAAAGACGAAGAAGCTGTAGAAAAAAGAGGTAGCCAGTCAATTTATTTAATGCTCATTTCCATGCTCGTATCATGTAGCCATTAAAGCTTAGCTTTTTACTCTGCCAAAGCGAGTAATATCCTGGGTGTATGTGTTGCCTGGTTGCCAAGTACCGGTACACTCGTAATCATCAATTTCTTAATTAATGCTGACCACTCTACCAGGTTTGCCGGATAAGCAGTAGAATAGCAGAAGAACAGGGAGGGCTGTCGCAACCATCCATGCCCTCCGTAGCGCCCCCTATGGACTTTCGTCACCTTTTGTCCCCAATGATATTTTTATTTTTTTCTTGGGTAAGGTTTGAATGTGAACACACAAACTGGATACTTTATTTCCAAGGTCTTCATTTTCTGTATAGCTTAGCCTCCAATAGCCTAATCGCTTTTATTTATAGAATGAAATATATTTGCATAAAATACATATAACCTTGAGAGTCAATGATAACAGTGATAATATAAGCAATGGTGCTGATAGAAGAGAAGAAATATGTTGTCTTCGGAGCACTAAATGTTGAATATCTTGATTTTTGTGCTCTAAACCTGACTTTGATTGTCTCATTTCACAGCCACTTGCAGCCCGGCTTGCACAAACAAAGGTGAATGTCGAAATGGAACTTGCATCTGTCCCACTGGATTTACCGGGATCGATTGCTCCAAAGGTAAATCTTATGTTAGTCTTCTTTTGTGACATTGTTGTGTGCAGACTCTCAGCTTTAAATCTTGCCACAGACTTGGTGAGGTTGTTTGCTTTCCTAGTTTGTCAAGCTTTTCTAGCTGTTTTTAGTGCCACGTTGCTATCTATTGAATAAAACATGGCAAACAATAGAATGCTTTTCATTCTATTTTGATTTCTTAACAACCATTCTATTCGCAGTGGCTTGCGTACCAGACTGTCAAAATAATGGAGTATGCGTGAATGGTGTGTGCAGCTGTACAATTTATTACGAAGGCAAATCTTGTGAAACACGTAAGTCTAACTATGAAATTCATATGCAGCACCTGATGTTCGCACAACCCCTTACTCTCACAGAGAGTTGTTCCGTATGGACCTCAAGGAATATTTCGCAATAACATTGAAACTGTTGCAAATTTGTTATAATTTCTTGCAATTATCATTATTATTATTAACTTTGCAGCAAAATGCCAAACACCTTGTGCCAATAGTGGCACTTGCACAAACCCATACAAAAACACTTGCAACTGTACGCAAGGTTGGGCAGGACAAACGTGCACAAAATGTAAGTATTTGACTAGTAACATTGAGTATTGGATTGGTAACATTTAGCATTGGATTCCCCCTAATACAACTATTCAATTCTAGAACCATTGCAATCTTTGTCTTCCTCTTTCCTCCTTCTGCCCTACCCTGTCTTTTAAACCTTCATTTCATTGTAATTATAACGTTTCTATGTTACAGCTATTTGCAAGGAACCTCTCTATTGCAAGCACGGAGGAACGTGTCACGATTGGGACAAATGCACATGTCCCATAGCTTACAGAAGCGCCGCTAGTCCACAGTGTCAGACTTGTAAGTACTATCACATTACCGTATATAACCAGGAAACATCTGTTCGTAGGAAGGGAGTGGGGCCTTTGTGCGTGTTTTGAATAATTTCCTGTTTTTTGCAGCAAACTGCGAGCCTGATTGTGGCATTGGAGGAACTTGCACACTCAATGTTACCACGTTTGCTTACTCGTGTAAATGCAAAACTGGATACACAGGAGCTGATTGCAAGAAAGGTGCATGCTTAATTCGTATTTATTCTATGCAGCTATGAATTGCGGTCAGCTAAGTTTTAACGAACATTTCAATGAACCTTTGCTTTAGCAAGTTGACAATACATATTTTATTTTATGGTCTTATTCAAGATTCTTCATTCTAGGATTCTATTCTACTAGCTAAATGTTGTGAAGATTCTTGCATTGAAGCTCTTAATTTTTGAATTTTGTAGAAAATAAATGCGCCATGCCGAAAGATACAGGCATTTGCAAGCTGTATCTCGACGAAGTGCTGACATTATCAAAGTCGAATGCACTGTCGTGGTCAGAGGAGCCAGTTGCCAAGAAATATTGCTTGGACTATCTGCAACTCGTGTCTAATAACATCCAGACCACTGATGGCAGGTTCTCATACACGCAGTGTTTGGGGTACTGTGGTACGTATTTCGGTTGTGATGTTTGAACTAGTTATTAGTGGTATGTTGTTAGCACTGGATCATACACCTCAAGATACAACTCCAACTACTGTGTGGCAGTTAAATTTCATACGAAGCTACTGTAACTGTGCATATGTAAATGAATCGGTTCAAAAGCACTTAGGCTGATATTTCTACTCAAAACAATAGAATAAATAGTAGCCTATTGTGTTTGAACAATAGGCTGGATGCAGAATCTGCATGTTTTTATCTGCTGGTTTTTACTATGTTAGTAATTTGAGGTTAATCAATATGGGGTTTTTTGTTTGATATATCTTTGCATCAACTGGTTGCATGAACCTGCAACAGTTGATGCTTGCTTCAAGTTATCTACTGTTTAAAACGTGATTATATTTACATGGTTAATATTTCTGACTTTTTGTCAATCGATAGATACGAGCAAAACTGCAAAGGTTTGTGACAGAATATGGAAGCCAGAGACGTTGCATCTCAATTGTGAAGGCCACCAAAGATTCTACTATGCAGGTGGCAAATGCCAAGCAATGGCATACAAAGGAGGACTTGGTAACAAGAATAACTTCAAAGACGTATCCTCATGCACGCAAAGTTGTACATGTAAGTATGCCGTATTGGTTGCTCGACCTTCGTGTATGCACCAGTTTAACATGACGTGGTTGTGCTATTGAGCAACTGAAAGTATATACAGTTGTACTTCAACAAGTCGAACATCCATGGGAATGAGGATTTCGTTCGAGTTGACGAGAGCCCAAGTTATCAAGGGAGGCGGCAAATCAAATATTTAAGAGAGACATATTTAAGTTGGACACATCAAAGAATTAGACTTATGAATAATCTTCATTAATTGCTGTTGTTTTTGCATTTCAGATACGAAGCCTACAATATCTTCGACTGTCGTTCCAGTATTAGCACCATGTAAGCTCGTTATTTAGTTTGTCCGTGGTTTCAATAGAGCATGTTATCTGACACTAGCTTGTCAGTTGTTTCAGTATGGTTTAGTAAGCGTACCATACTGACAATCCCCGTGTTGCAAATTATAATGCCGCGACTAATACAACGTAAAGTACGAACAAAAATGAAACATTAACAAGCACTAAACTTTAGATTGGCGATGTTCATCGTAATATCCACCGATTTGGTTTCAATTACAGTTAATAACACGTGTTACGTGTGGGGCAGACAGCACTACGCCACCTTCGATGGCAAAATGTACGACTACTATGGAACGTGCTCCTACATCCTCATACACGACAAGGAGCCGACATCCACGTTTCAGGTTGTCGTTGTCAATGATAAGAACTGCAACTACAACGCAACGTGTAATCGAAAGCTGAAGATCACGGCCGATAGCAAGAAGATCTATCTCGGTCAGAAAACAAGTATCGGTGGTGAAGATGTCTATGCTGTCAAGGTTGATGACAAGATTGTAGATCTGCCATACACGGGGGTGCCAAGGATTAAAGTGGTACGTATGCTTTGATTGTGTCTTTATAGGTCGGGGGGTTTAGTGTATGTGAATTACTCTTTTATGTTAGGGATACGTTGTGAGTTAAGTTTACAAATGTTGGTCTGATTCAAACCTACCTGGGATAAAAAGAGTTTGCTGCTACCGATTCTCGTGTAACGGAGAGCGATTTTAGGACTTGCAGGGGAAGGAATAGAGTTTGAGGGAATCGAGTTGCTTTCCGAACCTGTTTCTAATTGGGAATTTTCATTTTTTTGTCCTTTCCGTTTGCTAGCTATCTCTTACTGAGATATAGACATGTAGTTAACCATACAAGGATTACTAACCAGTGGAACATAGTTAACCATGCAAGGATTGCTAACTCTTCATCATTTTCTCGCTCTGTGTTGTTGAACCAGCAATCTAGCACTACAACAGTATCTTTTGTTGAATCACGAGGATGTAATTGCGTTTTCCTTTGTGTTTTAGGCCGGTCGCTACGTGATGGTGATTACGCAAGAGAATGCTATTATTTATTGGGATGGTGTGGAAGACGTGATGATAAAAGTACCAGATAGCTTTAAGTCGTCGTCGGAATCGAACCACCGACTGTTCGGTCTCTGCGGCACATTCGACGGCAATAAAGACAACGATTTTGTTGGCATTGACGGAGTAGCAGTTGCAAAGACAAACGACTTTGCAAAGAAATGGGTGTCGGAGACGAGCTGCGCCGAAACGTCACTTGCCGTACCTCCTTACTACTCGCCAACAGGCAGTAACGAAAAGGCCATTCTCAAAGCTGAAGAACTATGCAGTGTGATTCAAACTGCACCATTCTCGCCCTGCTTTCCCCACATATTGACTGCGGGTTACAAGAAACTCTGCATGAAAGACGTGTTGCTGTGCAATTATGACCTGAGACGCGATTGCGTTTGCAATGCTCTCTCGCTTTACTCAAGGGCATGTCAACTGCAGAAGAACATCACGTTGAGCTGGAGAAGTGCAGCGCTTTGTCGTAAGTATTTCCTCTCGTTTACATTTGTTCTGGTGTTCTTTTCATGTCGTCAGGGCACAAGCACTCCGTCATTTGCAAGTCTAGTTGGCATTTTTGTATGTCTGTTATTCATTTGTTTTATACGACGAGTGATTGAGAAATGCAAAAGTATATAGTGATGAGTGAGAAATACAAAAGTATAAAATATAATAGTGCTGTACAAAAGACAATGAAAGCTTTATATTACTTATTAGTTTAACATGTTATATTGCTTATGAGAAGTACCTCAGGTACACACTCCACATGCTATACACTGAAGAACAGACACTTTCAGCCAACCATCTATTTAGAATGTTATCTTGAGGCATGTTATTCTCGCATGCCTTTGAGAGTTTATCACAGACCATAGAGATAGGATAAATAAGTATATATCCTATCTCTATGTCACAGACAGAATTTAGACTCGCTACATTGCGTCCCTGTGCTTTGCTCGTTTTTGCCCAGCTCAAATAAGGAGCTGCTCCTGTTTTGAACGGAGAAAAACGACACAGGTACTCAAAGCAGTACGTCTAGACAGAATAAAATTGCAGTGAAGTGAACATGATGATATTGCTGCTAATGTGGTTTTTTCACCCATTCTAGCTGCCAAGTGCTCTGGCAATATGGTATACAAGGAATGTGGCAGTGCGTGCCCAAAGACCTGCTCGAATCTGCTGTCGATAAATACCGAGAAGACGTGCGTTTCGAAATGCGTCGATGGGTGCAACTGCGCTGACAATTTGTGGAGAGATAATAACAAGTGTGTGCCACAGTCTGAGTGCTCCTGTTACGTGGACAACGTCAGATATCCACACGGAACAACGAAGAAAACTGCTTGCGAAGACTGGTGAGTGTGTATATTTACACATTATTAACTACCACCAGCTTTGATGTGGACCATTAAAGGTGGGTGGAACTGAGTAAAAGCGATTATTCATTTTTATTTCAGCATGTGTACTGGTGGCTTATGGAGCTGTAAGCGCAAGCCTTGCTCAGGTATGTAGCATTGCATTGAGCACCGAATCGTGTATAGTCTATTTTACTGTCTATCCTTGCCTGGCTGAGCATTATGATGTGAATTCCTTTTCTTTTCTTAGCTACATGTTCTGTTGTTGGCGATCCACACGTGCGTACATTCGACGGCAAGACCTACTCCATGTACGGTAAATGCGCGTACACGCTGGCCGAGCATTGCCATTACGACAACGCAACGGGTAAACAGTGGGAACTGATCGTTAAGAACTCCGACTGCACGGACAACGTGGGCGGATTCGCGTCGTGTACACGATCTTTGATATTGAAATTGTTGAAGACGAACACGGTGTTCTCGCTCTCCTCGTCGCAGGGCAGCAACGGACAGCGCCTTCCCAACGTGCAGGTTGATGGACGAGAAGAAAACTGGGCGAAAACCGACAAGTACACGGTTGAACGTGTCGGAAAAGAGAACGTTGTCATCACAGCTTCACTCGGCCTGAGGATTTTGTGGACCGGTCGCAATGTTTACTTCACAGTCGGACCGAACTACGAGAACAAGACCTGTGGTCTATGCGGCACGTTCAACTTCAACATTCAGGATGATTTTCACACGAAAGCTGGAACTACCGAGGTGTCAGTATTCTCCTTCAGCAAGCACTGGATATTCAAGGATTCCAACATCAATGATGTTGCCACGTGTCACAAGAACGACTGGGAACAGAACGGTTCACCTTGTGACATTTACACGTCTAAGGCGTCGTTCGCCTCGCAACAGTGTAGCATCATTACTTCGACAACAGGGCCGTTTAAGTACTGTCATTCGGTCATAACACCGACCGATTTCTACAAGATCTGCCGTGACGATGGCTGCAAGTGCACCGACTGCTACTGCGATGTGATTTCCAGCTATGCGAAGATGTGTACCGACAAGGGTATCTCTGTTGGCGATTGGAGAAGCCAGAGGCCTTCTTGCTCGAAGCGTAAGTTTATCTTTGCTTTTTGTCATGCTCAGATTTCATATTCAATGTCATCATGACCAGTTTGTCATACGTTTGCAGCTAATACATCGTTACACTTTTCTAATTATCAAAAGGCCATGAGGGCGTTGTAGAAATGAAATGATCATTTTGCGTCATATGTCAATGCGGGTTTTAATCTCCCAATTCAGAAGCGCAATGTTTCAGTTTCTCAAGAACTTGAATAGAATAACAGAAATTGCTCTGGGCTTTTCTTAAAGGCCTTGGAATTTTGTTTCAGTTGCGTGATATCTGTGTACTGTATTTATGTGCTTGGTTTTTTGTTTTTTCAGAAATGCAATGTGCAGCTCCCAGAATCCGCAAGCAATGTTACAAGAACACCAAAGGCGTCTTAAAGTGTCCACAAACGTGCAGAGATATTTCATCGAACAGCACTTCCAGCTGCGTGAAGTAAGTCGATCTTTTGACCCCATCCTACCCCCATTTTGGCAGATTGTACTAACCTTAACTATACTGATAAACTCACTATGTACATTATAAATGTGATTAATATTCAGTGGATTTGGGTGGAGTGGGGAGTTACCTGTTTATTACTAGATTAGTTAGCATTTGTTGTTTGTTTTCCCACTGGGACTCTTTCAATAATCTATTGTTCGCCAATGGCCAATGATTGGCCAATTTCGATCCTCTTCTGGGTATAATTGTTCGTTAGGTTTTCATTTTCGTTCTCTTTCTGACGTACTACTCTGATGAGTGTCCGACGAAAAGCTTTAGTATTTACTATGTTTCGCCATGTTTCCGATTTTAAAAGCAATTTTGAAGTTCTGTACCGATCAAAGAGAGTAGTTAGCATTATACGTATCTGTTCAGTTATTTGTAATACCGTTATTTTTTCTCCACAGGCGTGGCTGCATCGAAGGATGCTACTGTCCTGATGGATACTACGAGAATAGCAAGCAGGAGTGCGTGCCTCAGAAGAGCTGTCCATGCTACCATAACAACATCGTTTATTCGTATGGTGCTGTGAGAAAGGAGAAGTGCAACAATTGGTATGATCTACGTTTCCCCATGTTGCGTGATGCGCTTTATACAGTATCATTATACTGTGATATGGTTTGAGTTAAGTGACTTTGTGTTCCTTGCATTTCAGTACCTGTATTGGCGGTGTTTTCCAGTGTACCAAAGTGAACTGCATAGGTGAGTGGAGTTTGTAAGCAAATCCAAATCCTGCCTATCTAATGT
Organism: Sanderia malayensis; assembly: GCA_013076295.1. Taxonomy (NCBI): domain Eukaryota; kingdom Metazoa; phylum Cnidaria; class Scyphozoa; order Semaeostomeae; family Pelagiidae; genus Sanderia; species Sanderia malayensis. The sequence goes on from RQOL01000861.1 coordinate 4,240,905, forward strand.
CTTTATTGCCTTCAGTAACACATTTCGTAATGTGTTACACCCAAGTGCCATAATATAGGAGTACTGTAAACCTCCTGTAACACGAGCATTAACGTAAATTATCATTTCATTGCTGTTGCTTTTTATCAAAGAACACTGTAAAAGGCAAGGCCTGGAGTACAATGACTGTGGAATGACGTGCAATAATTTCAAGGATGACCCTCGCACATGCTCACCAGGCTGTTACTGTAAAGACGGACTTGCATTACACGAAAATGGAACTTGCGTCAACCCTGCTATTGGCTGCCAGTGCAAAGAAGGCGACAATTACTACGATAGAGGTGTCATTTCACCATCTGATTGTTCCAGGTAAGGCAATGCTGCTGATGTTTTTATTGATTGTGGTGAGTTTGCACAGTAATGGATGAGGATCGGTCGTGAATCACAGAAAGTAAATGCTTGATATTGCTAGGTGGACATTCTGGATGGACTTTTAAGCAGCGAAGGGAGTTCTGTTAGAGTAATTTCTGGCCCTTTACAGGCTGGCTTTGAAATGTATAGAAATTCAATTCCAGCTTTCAATTTTTAGATGAAAATTCAGTGATGATAGACATTCATTTGTTGTCATTTTAGATCATTGTTCAATGTTGATAGACTTTCGTTTTTAGTGATTTTAGATCAATGTTTAATTTTGATAGACATTCATTTCTAGTCATTTTAGATCTATGTTCAATGTTTATAGACATTCATTTTAGCCCTGTACTGATATAACCTGACACGAACACTCATTGATATCACTTTATTTGTTTTCACAAGGAAATGTCGTGGAGATCGTGAATGGAAGAAGCTGTCTGGTGTCGACGCGAAGCCTCAATACGACTGCGCAGCCTTCGGACAGCTACATTACCGGTCGTTTGACGGACGAATGTTTAAGTTCGACGGTCAGATGTGCGAGTACGTGCTCATGACAGACTGTCACCACGACCCCACAAATAAGATGTGCAACATGGAGAAAGCAAACATCAACATCAAAGTGAAAAACGTTTACTGTGTCAACAGCTACGAGCAGTACATTTGCAAGCAAGTCACCATTGAGGTGAAACAACCTGACGGATCCATGGCAAAGGTCGTGCTCAAGCAAAAGGAGGCTCATCTCACATACGGATCGACAACGAAGGTGTTCAAGACTGGCAATTACCCACAGCCTCGTACTGATGCTGGCGGTGGCTTCGAAATATTCAAGGTCAGCTTGTTTTTTCTGATTGCATTAGTCACATTCACAAAGTTTGTTTGTTTCGTGTGCTGATTTAAAGAGGTTTCTAGTGCTTCTTGTTTATCTTAACAGCATACATTTGATTCTTTTAGATGGGTGTTTATTTGTTCGTACGGGCCTATCATCTTGGCTATACGGTGAAGTTCGATCAGTCATCACGTGTCTACATTATTCCACCGAAGTCATCTTTCACTAAGGGCTATCTGGCTGGTTTGTGCGGTGACTACAATGGAAAAGACGATGATGATTTTAAAAAACCTGACCTGTCTATGGCAGACAATGCTCTGAAATTTGCAAAGTCCTGGGGTGATCAGACAGGTGCATGCGCAGAACCTACTAACACAGACACGTGTGCCACCAACGCCTTCAGAAAACCATGGGCAACAAAAGGTGGGAGTAGAAAAAATTAAAAATTGTTATAAAAATAAATATTGCCTCTCGTTTAGTTGATTGTTTGAGAATAAATGTACCGATTAACCTTGTGGACCGTTGCATGTATAACGGATGCATGTATACTCAATATATACATCCATTACTTCAACTCCAATCATTTTGCAAATAGGATATGCAGTGAGTATGCCTGTGAATTGCTGTTTCAGGTTGCAATGTCATGAAGTCAGGTAACTTTACCGCTTGCCACAAAGCCATTTCACCAGATTCCTACATCGAGGCGTGCCAACAGGAGACCTGTCTTTGCAAATTTGGTGGCGACTGTGCCTGCTTCTGCTCGGCCGTTGGTGCCTACGTGCAAGAATGCAACCGAATTGGAATACCAGTCTACTGGAGAAGGGATGGACTTTGTCGTGAGTATCTTGAACATGTTCTCAGGTTAGAAAAATGAAATGAGACTGAGTATTCAAACACGAGACACAACAAACAAGTACAAGATCAAGCCTATTGTCTGCTGCTCATAACATTATGTAGCGAGAAGAAATGTTTGCGAAATTACATGAAATAAAAACTGTCTTCTTTTTACTTCACAGAACTTGATTGCTGTGATCCATGCAATCACACATACGGATATTATCCTGACAACGTTGTGCCAGAGACCTGCGGCAAGACGAAGCCGGTTTGTACTTCAGATGAAAGATGCTGCAAAGGTCCAGTCGTGGAAGGTTGCGGATGTCCTTCAGGAACCTATGACAATGGCAAAAAGTGCATGAACATAACGGACACTGATGTTATTCCATGTACGTCAACAGTTAGGACAACTACAGTGATATCGTCAAGCCCACTTCCCACTACATCTGCATACACCATCACAACTACCTCGATACCAACTACAAGCGTATCTATTCCAATATCATCATCGCTATTTGTATCATCCAAATCCAGTGTCGTCACTAGCTCAAGCACGCCATTGTCCTCACTTAAGACCACATCAGTAGTGAAGTCAGTCAGCACAAGTACATATATTGCTCCACCACCAACAACATCGATTGTCAAGTCAGTCAGCACAAGTACATATATTGCTCCACCACCAACAACATCGATTGTGAAGTCAGTCAGCACAAGTACATATATTGCTCCACCACCAACAACATCGATTATCAAGTCAGTGAGCACAAGTACATATATTGCTCCACCTCCAACAACATCGATTGTCAAGTCAGTCAGCACAAGTACATATATTGCTCCACCTCCAACAACATCGATTATCAAGTCAGTCAGCACAAGTACATATATTGCTCCACCACCAACAACATCGATTGTCAAGTCAGTCAGCACAAGTACATATATTGCTCCACCACCAACAACATCGATTGTCAAGTCAGTCAGCACAAGTACATACATTGCTCCACCACCAACAACATCGATTGTCAAGTCAGTGAGCACAAGTACATATATTGCCCACCACCAACAACATCGATTATCAAGTCAGTGAGCACAAGTACATATATTGCTCCACACCAACAACATCGATTATCAAGTCAGTGAGCACAAGTACATATATTGCTCCACCTCCAACAACATCGATTGTCAAGTCAGTCAGCACAAGTACATATATTGCTCCACCACCAACAACATCGATTGTGAAGTCAGTCAGCACAAGTACATATATTGCTCCACCACCAACAACATCGATTGTCAAGTCAGTGAGCACAAGTACATATATTGCTCCACCTCCAACAACATCGATTGTCAAGTCAGTGAGCACAAGTACATACATTGCTCCACCACCAACAACATCGATTGTCAAGTCAATCAGCACAAGTACATATATTGCTCCACCACCAACAACATCGATTGTCAAGTCAGTCAGCACAAGTACATACATTGCTCCACCACCAACAACATCGATTGTCAAGTCAGTCAGCACAAGTACATATATTGCTCCACCACCAACAACATCGATTGTCAAGTCTGTCAGCACAAGTACATATATTGCTCCACCACCAACAACATCGATTGTCAAGTCAGTGAGCACAAGTACATATATTGCTCCACCACCAACAACATCGATTGTCAAGTCAGTGACCACAAGTACATATATTGCTCCACCTCCAACAACATCGATTGTCAAGTCAGTGAGCACAAGTACATATATTGCTCCACCACCAACAACATCGATTATCAAGTCAGTGAGCACAAGTACATATATTGCTCCACCACCAACAACATCGATTGTCAAGTCAGTGAGCACAAGTACATATATTGCTCCACCACCAACAACATCGATTATCAAGTCAGTGAGCACAAGTACATATATTGCTCCACCACCAACAACGTCGATTGTCAAGTCAGTGAGCACAAGTACATATATTGCTCCACCTCCAACAACATCGATTGTCAAGTCAGTGAGCACAAGTACATATATTGCTCCACCACCAACAACATCGATTATCAAGTCAGTGAGCACAAGTACATATATTGCTCCACCACCAACAACGTCGATTGTCAAGTCAGTGAGCACAAGTACATATATTGCTCCACCTCCAACAACATCGATTGTCAAGTCAGTCAGCACAAGTACATATATTGCTCCACCACCAACTACACCTGTAAGTTTTATTACATTTTTTAGCAAGAATTTGTTTCTTATTTCTTACTCTACCAACTTCGATGATCATTTCAATTTTGATAGTTACATATTTTTTATCATTCCATTGCAACATTTATTAATATTTTTATATGTTTATGTATACTGCTTTCTGATGTGTTTCATAAATTAATGTTAAAGTTATTACCTGAATTTTTCCCCCAATCTATTTAGCTGCATTGTTAATAATTGCTATTATTGCGTGTCTTTAGAAGAATACCATACTTTTGAGAAATGATTTGGTTTCCGCAGGCTGTTGCCAACAGTGGCCCTTATCGTCTTACTAACTTAATTGAACCTCTTGTGTTTTTCTCCTAATTTTTTTACTTTTCTGATGTAGGTATCTACGAAGTCGAAATTTTCGTCTACAAATTTGCCAACTTCCTCATTTACCCCAAGTTTATCGGTATGTTTACTTTTTATAAGTTAATCCTCTTGAGCAAAAATATTCCAGTTATGATTGTATTAAATGATTTATTTTAAGTTTGTTGAAAACTGTGCTCTTGTACTCTTTCCTTTCTATTAAAAATGAATTGTGTTTCCACCATACGTCTTTTCATGGACGCAATTTTTTCCTTATTTCTTTCATTCTTGATTCAGCCACTTATTCTCATCATTATCTTTTGATACCCAGACCTCGGAATCGTTTACTTCAGTAACTTACAGACTCAAGACCCATACATCTCAAACTGTTCTTACTAAACCATACGAGAGTTACACAACATTCACACCTGGAACATCCAAAAAGTTTAATCCATCAGTAACACCGACTGTTTCGAAATCGTCAAGACCTTTCCGTTCAAGAAGCAAGACAACGGTATTTTTTTTGCATTTCTTTAGAAACTATGTTTTTGTTGTTCTTTGTGTTTTCACTTTTCGCAATATATTTACATTAATTTTTTTTCTGACACTTTACGATCCTAGTTTTTTAGTAAAAAACCTTATTGTTATTTCAGCATCGGTCAATTGCATCAAGCCATTTTACAACAGAAAGTATTGAAACAAAACCTACTACATCACGTTTTACGCATAAGCTTAAACCATCAAGCAGCTATGTTATCCCACCCGGAACAAAATCGACTGTTAAGTCAGTGAGCACAAGTACATACATTGCTCCACCACCAACAACATCGATTGTCAAGTCAGTCAGCACAAGTACATACATTGCTCCTCCTCCAACAACATCGATTGTCAAGTCAGTCAGCACAAGTACATATATTGCTTCACCACCAACAACATCGATTGTCAAGTCAGTCAGCACAAGTACATACATTGCTCCTCCTCCAACAACATCGATTGTCAAGTCTGTCAGCACAAGTACATATATTGCTCCACCACCAACAACATCGATTGTCAAGTCAGTAAGCACAAGTACATACATTGCTCCTCCTCCAACAACATCGATTGTCAAGTCAGTCAGCACAAGTACATATATTGCTCCACCACCAACAACATCGATTGTCAAGTCAGTCAGCACAAGTACATATATTGCTCCACCACCAACAACATCGATTGTGAAGTCAGTCAGCACAAGTACATACATTGCTCCTCCTCCAACAACATCGATTGTCAAGTCTGTCAGCACAAGTACATATATTGCTCCACCACCAACAACATCGATTGTCAAGTCAGTAAGCACAAGTACATACATTGCTCCTCCTCCAACAACATCGATTGTCAAGTCAGTCAGCACAAGTACATATATTGCTCCACCACCAACAACATCGATTGTGAAGTCAGTCAGCACAAGTACATACATTGCTCCTCCTCCAACAACATCGATTGTTAAGTCTGTCAGCACAAGTACATATATTGCTCCACCACCAACAACATCGATTGTCAAGTCAGTAAGCACAAGTACATATATTGCTCCACCACCAACAACATCGATTGTCAAGTCAGTCAGCACAAGTACATATATTGCTCCACCACCAACAACATCGATTGTGAAGTCAGTCAGCACAAGTACATACATTGCTCCTCCTCCAACAACATCGATTGTGAAGTCAGTCAGCACAAGTACATACATTGCTCCTCCTCCAACAACATCGATTGTCAAGTCAGTCAGCACAAGTACATATATTGCTCCACCACCAACAACATCGATTGTCAAGTCAGTCAGCACAAGTACATACATTGCTCCTCCTCCAACAACATCGATTGTCAAGTCTGTCAGCACAAGTACATATATTGCTCCACCACCAACAACATCGATTGTCAAGTCAGTAAGCACAAGTACATACATTGCTCCTCCTCCAACAACATCGATTGTCAAGTCAGTAAGCACAAGTACATACATTGCTCCTCCTCCAACAACATCGATTGTCAAGTCTGTCAGCACAAGTACATATATTGCTCCACCACCAACAACATCGATTGCCAAGTCAGTAAGCACAAGTACATACATTGCTCCTCCTCCAACAACATCGATTGTCAAGTCAGTAAGCACAAGTACATACATTGCTCCTCCTCCAACAACATCGATTGTCAAGTCAGTCAGCACAAGTACATATATTGCTCCACCACCAACAACATCGATTGTGAAGTCAGTCAGCACAAGTACATACATTGCTCCTCCTCCAACAACATCGATTGTGAAGTCAGTCAGCACAAGTACATACATTGCTCCTCCTCCAACAACATCAATTGTCAAGTCAGTCAGCACAAGTACATACATTGCTCCACCACCAACAACATCGATTGTCAAGTCAGTCAGCACAAGTACATATATTGCTCCACCACCAACAACATCGATTGTCAAGTCAGTCAGCACAAGTACATATATTGCTCCACCACCAACAACATCGATTGTCAAGTCAGTGAGCACAAGTACATACATTGCTCCACCACCAACAACATCGATTGTCAAGTCAGTCAGCACAAGTACATATATTGCTCCACCACCAACAACATCGATTGTCAAGTCAGTCAGCACAAGTACATATATTGCTCCACCACCAACAACATCGATTGTCAAGTCAGTCAGCACTAGTACATATATTGCTCCACCACCAACAACATCGATTTTGAAGTCAGTCAGCACAAGTACATATATTGCTCCACCACCAACAACATCGATTGTCAAGTCAGTCAGCACAAGTACATACATTGCTCCTCCTCCAACAACATCGAATGTGAAGTCAGTAAGCACAAGTACATATGTTGCTCCTCCTCCAACAACATCAGTTGTCAAGTCAGAGCAAAGTACATACATTGCTCCTCCTCCAACAACATCGATTGTCAAGTCAGATCAGCACAAGTACATATTGCTCCACCACCAACAACATCGATTGTCAAGTCAGTCAGCACAAGTACATATATTGCTCCACCACCAACAACATCGATTGTGAAGTCAGTCAGCACAAGTACATATATTGCTCCACCACCAACAACATCGATTGTCAAGTCAGTCAGCACAAGTACATATATTGCTCCACCACCAACAACATCGATTGTCAAGTCAGTCAGCACAAGTACATACATTGCTCCTCCTCCAACAACATCGATTGTCAAGTCAGTCAGCACAAGTACATATATTGCTCCACCACCAACAACATCGATTGTCAAGTCAGTCAGCACAAGTACATACATTGCTCCACCACCAACAACATCGATTGTCAAGTCAGTCAGCACAAGTACATATTGCTCCCCCAACAACATCGATTGTCAAGTCAGTCAGCACAAGTACATACATTGCTCCCACCAACAACATCGATTGTCAAGTCAGTCAGCACAAGTACATATTGCTCCACCACCAACAACATCGATTGTCAAGTCAGTCAGCACAAGTACATATTGCTCCACCACCAACAACATCGATTGAAGTCAGTCAGCACAAGTACATATTGCTCCACCACCAACAACATCGATTGTCAAGTCAGTCAGCACAAGTACATATATTGCTCCACCACCAACAACATCGATTGTCAAGTCAGTCAGCACAAGTACATACATTGCTCCCCCAACAACATCGATTGTCAAGTCAGTCAGCACAAGTACATATTGCTCCACCACCAACAACATCGATTGTCAAGTCAGTCAGCACAAGTACATATATTGCTCCACCACCAACAACATCGATTGTCAAGTCAGTCAGCACAAGTACATATATTGCTCCACCACCAACAACATCGATTGTCAAGTCAGTCAGCACAAGTACATACATTGCTCCACCACCAACAACATCGATTGTGAAGTCAGTCAGCACAAGTACATACATTGCTCCACCACCAACAACATCGATTGTGAAGTCAGTCAGCACAAGTACATATTGCTCCACCACCAACAACATCGATTGTCAAGTCAGTCAGCACAAGTACATACATTGCTCCCCACCAACAACATCGATTGTCAAGTCAGTCAGCACAAGTACATATATTGCTCCACCACCAACAACATCGATTGAAGTCAGTCAGCACAAGTACATACATTGCTCCACCACCAACAACATCGATTGTCAAGTCAGTCAGCACAAGTACATACATTGCTCCACACCAACAACATCGATTGTCAAGTCAGTCAGCACAAGTACATACATTGCTCCTCCACCAACAACATCGATTGTCAAGTCAGTCAGCACAAGTACATACATTGCTCCACCACCAACAACATCGATTGTCAAGTCAGTCAGCACAAGTACATACATTGCTCCACCACCAACAACATCGATTGTCAAGTCAGTCAGCACAAGTACATATATTGCTCCACCACCAACAACATCGATTGTCAAGTCAGTCAGCACAAGTACATATATTGCTCCCACCAACAACATCGATTGTCAAGTCAGTCAGCACAAGTACATATATTGCTCCACCACCAACAACATCGATTGTCAAGTCAGTCAGCACAAGTACATATATTGCTCCACCACAACAACATCGATTGTCAAGTCAGTCAGCACAAGTACATATATTGCTCCACCACAACAACATCGATTGTCAAGTCAGTCAGCACAAGTACATACATTGCTCCACCACCAACAACATCGATTGTCAAGTCAGTCAGCACAAGTACATACATTGCTCCTCCTCCAACAACATCGATTGTGAAGTCAGTCAGCACAAGTACATACATTGCTCCACCACCAACAACATCGATTGTCAAGTCAGTGAGCACAAGTACATATATTGCTCCACCACCAACAACATCGATTGTCAAGTCAATCAGCACAAGTACATATATTGCTCCACCACCAACAACATCGATTGTCAAGTCAGTCAGCACAAGTACATACATTGCTCCACCACCAACAACATCGATTGTCAAGTCAGTCAGCACAAGTACTTATATTGCTCCACCACCAACAACATCGATTGTGAAGTCAGTCAGCACAAGTACATATATTGCTCCACCACCAACAACATCGATTGTGAAGTCAGTCAGCACAAGTACATATATTGCTCCACCTCCAACAACATCGATTGTCAAGTCAATCAGCACAAGTACATATATTGCTCCACCACCAACAACATCAATTGTGAAGTCAGTCAGCACAAGTACATATATTGCTCCACCACCAACAACATCGATTGTGAAGTCAGTCAGCACAAGTCATACATTGCTCCACCACAACAACATCGATTGTAAGTCAGTCAGCACAAGTACATATATTGCTCCACCACCAACAACATCGATTGTCAAGTCAGTAAGCACAAGTACATACATTGCTCCACCACCAACAACATCGATTGTGAAGTCAATCAGCACAAGTACATATATTGCTCCACCACCAACAACATCGATTGTGAAGTCAGTCAGCACAAGTACATATATTGCTCCACCACCAACAACATCGATTGTCAAGTCAGTCAGCACAAGTACATACATTGCTCCACCACCAACAACATCGATTGTGAAGTCAGTCAGCACAAGTATATATATTGCTCCACCACCAACAACATCGATTGTCAAGTCAGTCAGCACAAGTACATACATTGCTCCTCCCCCAACAACATCGATTGTCAAGTCTGTCAGCACAAGTACATACATTGCTCCACCACCAACAACCCCTGTAAGTTTTATTACATGTGGTTTCTGCTAACAAAATTTTTTGTTTGTTTGTTAGTCTACCAATATCCATCTTTCTTATTCCGTTTGATGTTATTTGATTTTCTATCCTTTGAATGCCACGTTTCTTAATCTGGCTTACACTTCCAGGTTTCCTCCTTTTCTAATATATACTATAAACTAATTTAAAGTTATAAACTTGATTTTGTTTTGTAATCTGTTCAGCTGCATTAGCAATAACTGCTATTACCACGTGTCCTCTGAAGAACTCCTTACTTTTGGGAAAGAAGTTTGTTTCTGGAGGCTGTTGCCAACAGTTGCTTTTAGTTGCCTCGTAACTCAATTAACCCCTTTTGTGCTTTTTCCTTTATTTATTTTTTTTTTTTTGATAGGTATCTACAAAGTCGAAATTTTCGTCTACAATTTTGCCAAGTTCTTCATTTACCCCAAGTTTATCGGTTGGTTTACTTTTATAATTTTTCTGCCATTAAAAAATAATTTCCATTTATGATTGTATATATTGATGTATTTCAATTTTGTCGAAAACTGCACTTTTATTCCTTTTCCTTCCTCTCAAAAAGGAATAGTGTTTTACGGCAAATTTTTTCATAGGTATAATTTGTTTAATTATTTAATTTTTCATTTTATAGTTAAATCCTTTTTGATTTATACTTATTTAAAATCATATTCCATTGTGATTTAATTCTTGATTGCTTATTTAAATTATTATCTTTTTTCATCCAGACCTCGGAATCGTTTACTTCAGTAACTTACAGACTCAAGACCCATACATCTCAAACTGTTCTTACTAAACCATACGAGAGTTACACAACATTCACACCTGGAACATCCAAAAAGTTTAATCCATCAGTAACACCGACTGTTTCGAAATCGTCAAGACCTTTCCGTTCAAGAAGCAAGACAACGGTATCTTTTTGCATTTCTTTAGAAACTATGTTTTTGTTGTTCTTTGTGTTTTCACTTTTCGCAATATATTTACATTAATTTTTTTTCTGACACTTTACGATCCTAGTTTTTTATTATATCCTTATTGTTATTTCAGCATCGGTCAATTGCATCAAGCCATTTTACAACAGAAAGTATTGAAACAAAACCTACTACATCACGTTTTACGCATAAGCTTAAACCATCAAGCAGCTATGTTATCCCACCCGGAACAAAATCGACTGTTAAGTCAGTGAGCACAAGTACATACATTGCTCCACCAACAACAACAACGATTGTGAAGTCAGTCAGCACAAGTACATATATTGCTCCACCACCAACAACATCGATTGTCAAGTCAGTCAGCACAAGTACATACATTGCTCCTCCTCCAACAACATCGATTGTCAAGTCAGTAAGCACAAGTACATACATTGCTCCACCACCAACAACATCGATTGTCAAGTCAGTCAGCACAAGTACATACATTGCTCCTCCTCCAACAACATCGATTGTCAAGTCAGTCAGCACAAGTACATACATTGCTCCACCACCAACAACATCGATTGTCAAGTCAGTAAGCACAAGTACATATATTGCTCCACCACCAACAACATCGATTGTCAGGTCAGTCAGCACAAGTACATACATTGCTCCTCCTCCAACAACATCGATTGTCAAGTCAGTGAGTACAAGTACATATATTGCTCCACCACCAACAACATCGATTGTCAAGTCAGTCAGCACAAGTACATATATTGCTCCACCACCAACAACATCGATTGTCAAGTCAGTCAGCACAAGTACATATATTGCTCCACCACCAACAACATCGATTGTCAAGTCAGTCAGCACAAGTACATACATTGCTCCACCTCCAACAACATCAATTGTCAAGTCAGTCAGCACAAGTACACATATTGCTCCACCACCAACAACATCGATTGTCAAGTCAGTCAGCACAAGTACATACATTGCTCCACCTCCAACAACATCAATTGTGAAGTCAGTCAGCACAAGTACATATATTGCTCCACCACCAACAACATCGATTGTGAAGTCAGTCAGCACAAGTACATACATTGCTCCTCCTCCAACAACATCGATTGTCAAGTCAGTCAGCACAAGTACATATATTGCTCCACCACCAACAACATCGATTGTCAAGTCAGTCAGCACAAGTACATACATTGCTCCTCCTCCAACAACATCGATTGTCAAGTCAGTCAGCACAAGTACATACATTGCTCCACCTCCAACAACATCAATTGTCAAGTCAGTAAGCACAAGTACATATATTGCTCCACCACCAACAACATCGATTGTGAAGTCAGTAAGCACAAGTACATACATTGCTCCTCCTCCAACAACATCGATTGTCAAGTCAGTCAGCACAAGTACATATATTGCTCCACCACCAACAACATCGATTGTCAAGTCAGTCAGCACAAGTACATATATTGCTCCACCACCAACAACATCGATTGTCAAGTCAGTCAGCACAAGTACATACATTGCTCCTCCTCCAACAACATCGATTGTCAAGTCAGTCAGCACAAGTACATATATTGCTCCACCACCAACAACATCGATTGTCAAGTCAGTCAGCACAAGTACATACATTGCTCCTCCTCCAACAACATCAATTGTGAAGTCAGTCAGCACAAGTACATATATTGCTCCACCACCAACAACATCAATTGTCAAGTCAGTAAGCACAAGTACATATATTGCTCCACCACCAACAACATCGATTGTCAAGTCAGTCAGCACAAGTACATATATTGCTCCACCACCAACAACATCAATTGTCAAGTCAGTAAGCACAAGTACATATATTGCTCCACCACCAACAACATCGATTGTCAAGTCAGTCAGCACAAGTACATATATTGCTCCACCACCAACAACATCGATTGTCAAGTCAGTCAGCACAAGTACATACATTGCTCCTCCTCCAACAACATCGATTATCAAGTCAGTCAGCACAAGTACATATATTGCTCCACCACCAACAACATCGATTTAAGTCAGTCAGCACCAAAATCTCCACCAACAACATCGATTGTCAAGTCAGTCAGCACAAGTACATACATTGCTCCCCACCAACAACATCGATTGTCAAGTCAGTCAGCACAAGTACATATATTGCTACACCAACAAATCGATTGTCAAGTCTCCACATCTACTCCAACAACATCGATTGTCAAGTCAGTCAGCACAAGTACATATATTGCTCCACCACCAACAACATCGATTGTCAAGTCAGTCAGCACAAGTACATATATTGCTCCACCACCAACAACATCGATTGTCAAGTCAGTCAGCACAAGTACATATATTGCTCCACCACCAACAACATCGATTATCAAGTCAGTCAGCACAAGTACATATATTGCTCCACCACCAACAACATCGATTGTCAAGTCAGTCAGCACAAGTACATACATTGCTCCTCCTCCAACAACATCGATTATCAAGTCAGTCAGCACAAGTACATATATTGCTCCACCACCAACAACATCGATTGTCAAGTCAGTAAGCACAAGTACATACATTGCTCCTCCTCCAACAACATCAATTGTCAAGTCAGTAAGCACAAGTACATATATTGCTCCACCACCAACAACATCGATTGTCAAGTCAGTCAGCACAAGTACATATATTGCTCCACCACCAACAACATCGATTGTGAAGTCAGTCAGCACAAGTACATACATTGCTCCTCCTCCAACAACATCGATTGTCAAGTCAGTCAGCACAAGTACATACATTGCTCCACCACCAACAACATCGATTGTGAAGTCAGTCAGCACAAGTACATATATTGCTCCACCACCAACAACATCGATTGTCAAGTCAGTAAGCACAAGTACATATATTGCTCCACCACCAACAACATCGATTGTCAAGTCAGTAAGCACAAGTACATACATTGCTCCTCCTCCAACAACATCAATTGTCAAGTCAGTAAGCACAAGTACATATATTGCTCCACCACCAACAACATCGATTGTCAAGTCAGTCAGCACAAGTACATATATTGCTCCACCACCAACAACATCGATTGTGAAGTCAGTCAGCACAAGTACATACATTGCTCCTCCTCCAACAACATCGATTGTCAAGTCAGTAAGCACAAGTACATATATTGCTCCACCACCAACAACATCGATTGTGAAGTCAGTCAGCACAAGTACATACATTGCTCCTCCTCCAACAACATCGATTGTCAAGTCAGTCAGCACAAGTACATACATTGCTCCACCACCAACAACATCGATTGTGAAGTCAGTAAGCACAAGTACATACATTGCTCCACCACCAACAACATCGATTGTGAAGTCAGTAAGCACAAGTACATACATTGCTCCACCACCAACAACATCGATTGTGAAGTCAGTCAGCACAAGTACATACATTGCTCCACCACCAACAACATCGATTGTGAAGTCAGTCAGCACAAGTACATACATTGCTCCACCACCAACAACATCGATTGTGAAGTCAGTAAGCACAAGTACATACATTGCTCCACCACCAACAACATCGATTGTCAAGTCAGTCAGCACAAGTACATACATTGCTCCACCACCAACAACATCGATTGTGAAGTCAGTCAGCACAAGTACATATATTGCTCCACCACCAACAACATCGATTGTCAAGTCAGTAAGCACAAGTACATATATTGCTCCACCACCAACAACATCGATTGTCAAGTCAGTCAGCACAAGTACATATATTGCTCCACCACCAACAACATCAATTGTCAAGTCAGTAAGCACAAGTACATATATTGCTCCACCACCAACAACATCGATTGTGAAGTCAGTCAGCACAAGTACATACATTGCTCCACCACCAACAACATCGACTGTCAAGTCTGTCAGCACAAGTACATATATTGCTCCACCACCAACTACATCGATTGTCAAGTCAGTGAGTACAAGTACATACATTGCTCCACCACCAACAACATCGATTGTGAAGTCAGTAAGCACAAGTACATACATTGCTCCACCACCAACAACATCGATTGTGAAGTCAGTAAGCACAAGTACATACATTGCTCCACCACCAACAACATCGATTGTGAAGTCAGTCAGCACAAGTACATACATTGCTCCACCACCAACAACATCGATTGTGAAGTCAGTAAGCACAAGTACATATATTGCTCCACCACCAACAACATCGATTGTCAAGTCAATCAGCACAAGTACATACATTGCTCCTCCTCCAACAACATCGATTGTCAAGTCAGTCAGCACAAGTACATATATTGCTCCACCACCAACAACATCGATTGTGAAGTCAGTCAGCACAAGTACATACATTGCTCCTCCTCCAACAACATCGATTGTCAAGTCAGTCAGCACAAGTACATACATTGCTCCACCACCAACAACATCGATTGTGAAGTCAGTAAGCACAAGTACATACATTGCTCCACCACCAACAACATCGATTGTGAAGTCAGTAAGCACAAGTACATACATTGCTCCACCACCAACAACATCGATTGTGAAGTCAGTCAGCACAAGTACATACATTGCTCCACCACCAACAACATCGATTGTGAAGTCAGTCAGCACAAGTACATACATTGCTCCACCACCAACAACATCGATTGTGAAGTCAGTAAGCACAAGTACATACATTGCTCCACCACCAACAACATCGATTGTCAAGTCAGTCAGCACAAGTACATACATTGCTCCACCACCAACAACATCGATTGTGAAGTCAGTGAGCACAAGTACATATATTGCTCCACCACCAACAACTTCCATTGTCAAGTCAGTCAGCACAAGTACATACATTGCTCCACCACCAACAACATCGATTGTGAAGTCAGTAAGCACAAGTACATACATTGCTCCACCACCAACAACATCGATTGTGAAGTCAGTCAGCACAAGTACATACATTGCTCCACCACCAACAACATCGATTGTGAAGTCAGTAAGCACAAGTACATACATTGCTCCACCACCAACAACATCGATTGTCAAGTCAGTCAGCACAAGTACATACATTGCTCCACCACCAACAACATCGATTGTGAAGTCAGTCAGCACAAGTACATATATTGCTCCACCACCAACAACATCGATTGTGAAGTCAGTGAGCACAAGTACATATATTGCTCCACCACTAACAACTTCCATTGTCAAGTCAGTCAGCACAAGTACATATATTGCTCCACCACCAACAACATCGATTGTCAAGTCAGTCAGCACAAGTACATATATTGCTCCACCACCAACAACATCGATTGTGAAGTCAGTGAGCACAAGTACATATATTGCTCCACCACTAACAACTTCCATTGTCAAGTCAGTAAGCACAAGTGCATACATTGCTCCACCACCAACAACATCGATTGTGAAGTCAGTCAGCACAAGTACATATATTGCTCCACCACCAACAACATCGATTGTCAAGTCAGTCAGCACAAGTACATACATTGCTCCACCACCAACAACATCGATTGTGAAGTCAGTCAGCACAAGTACATATATTGCTCCACCACCAACAACATCGATTGTCAAGTCAGTAAGCACAAGTACATACATTGCTCCACCACCAACAACATCGATTGTGAAGTCAGTCAGCACAAGTACATATATTGCTCCACCACCAACAACATCGATTGTCAAGTCAGTTAGCACAAGTACATACATTGCTCCACCACCAACAACATCGATTGTCAAGTCAGTCAGCACAAGTACATACATTGCTCCACCACCAACAACATCGATTGTGAAGTCAGTCAGCACAAGTACATATATTGCTCCACCACCAACAACATCGATTGTCAAGTCAGTCAGCACAAGTACATATATTGCTCCACCACCAACAACATCGATTGTGAAGTCAGTCAGCACAAGTACATATATTGCTCCACCACCAACAACATCGATTGTGAAGTCAGTCAGCACAAGTACATACATTGCTCCTCCTCCAACAACATCGATTGTCAAGTCAGTCAGCACAAGTACATACATTGCTCCACCACGAACAAGCTCGTTTGTTGCCCCTCCACCGACGTCCACTTTCGTTCTCCCCCCTGGTACAAGTACTTTTATTGTTTACCCATCAACGAGTTCTTGGATAGTTCCTCCTGTAAGTATTTTTTCTCACTTTTAGTTATTGGCTTTAATTTGTTCCACGTTGTAACATGGGAAACGAATGCTTTTGTTTTCATAGCTATTTTAATTCTTTTTTTATATGTTCTTTTCTCAAGTGCTATTTTTTTTTAGGTAAGTTCGACACCCAAGGTTTCCTCGTCCTTTGTGAAAACTTCATTTTTTAGTCGCACTTCAGTGGTACGATTTTTTCTATGTCATCCTGATTTTTCTAGTTTTATTTTTTTTGTAGTTTGTCTTTTCAAATTTGCAATTTTCATTGCTATTACATTTTTTAATATTTTTGAGTCGAACGTGCAACGATATCAGTAGATTGAATTTTTCTAATTTGTTTTTGTTAGTTTCCTAATTTTCACAACCTTTAATTGTTTATTTAAGTTTTTTAAATCATTATTTTTTTCTGACCTAGGTCTCAGAATCGTTTACTTCAGTCACTTTCAGACTCAAGACCCATACATCTCAAACTATTCTCACTAAACCATACAAGAGTTACACAACATTCACACCTGGAACATCCCAAAAGTTTAATCCATCAGTAACACCGACTGTTTCGAAATCGTCAAGACCTTTCCGTTCAAGAAGCAAGACAACGGTATTTTTTTGCATTTTATTTAGAGACTATGTTTTTGTTGTTATTTGTGTTTTTACTCTTCGCAATAAATTTACAATTAATTTTATTCTGACACTTTGCCATCCTTGTTTTTGATTATATCCTTATTGTTATTTCAGTCTCGGTCAATTGCATCAAGCCACTTTACAACAGAAAGTATTGAAACAAAACCTACTACATCACGTTTTACGCATAAGCTTAGACCATCAAGCAGCTATGTTATCCCACCCGGAACAAAATCGATTGTGAAATCCGTAAGCACAAGTACATATATTGCTCCACCTTCAACAACATCGATTGTCAAGTCTGTCAGCACAAGTACTTATATTGCCCCACCACCAACAACATCGATTGTCAAGTCAGTCAGCACAAGTACATACATTGCTCCACCACCAACAACATCGATTGTCAAGTCAGTGAGCACAAGTACATATATTGCTCCACCACCAACAACATCGATTGTCAAGTCAGTAAGCACAAGTACATATATTGCTCCACCACCAACAACATCGATTGTCAAGTCAGTGAGCACAAGTACATACATTGCTCCACCACCAACAACATCGATTGTCAAGTCAGTGAGCACAAGTACATATATTGCTCCACCTCCAACAACATCGATTGTGAAGTCAGTCAGCACAAGTACATATATTGCTCCACCTCCAACAACATCGATTGTCAAGTCAGTGAGCACAAGTACATATATTGCTCCACCACCAACAACATCGATTGTGAAGTCAGTCAGCACAAGTACATATATTGCTCCACCACCAACAACATCGATTGTCAAGTCAGTGAGCACAAGTACATATATTGCTCCACCACCAACAACATCGATTGTGAAGTCAGTCAGCACAAGTACATACATTGCTCCACCACCAACAACATCAATTGTCAAGTCAGTCAGCACAAGTACATACATTGCTCCACCACCAACGACATCGATTGTCAAGTCAGTCAGCACAAGTACATACATTGCTCCACCACCAACAACATCGATTGTGAAGTCAGTCAGCACAAGTACATACATTGCTCCACCACCAACAACATCGATTGTCAAGTCAGTCAGCACAAGTACATATATTGCTCCACCACCAACAACATCGATTGTCAAGTCCGTGAGCACAAGTACATATATTGCTCCACCACCAACAACATCAATTGTGAAGTCAGTCAGCACAAGTACATACATTGCTCCACCACCAACAACATCGATTGTCAAGTCAGTCAGCACAAGTACATACATTGCTCCACCACCAACAACATCGATTGTCAAGTCAGTCAGCACAAGTACATACATTGCTCCACCACCAACAACATCAATTGTGAAGTCAGTCAGCACAAGTACATACATTGCTCCACCACCAACAACATCGATTGTCAAGTCAGTGAGTACAAGTACATATATTGCTCCACCACCAACAACATCAATTGTGAAGTCAGTAAGCACAAGTACATATATTGCTCCACCACCAACAACATCGATTATCAAGTCAGTGAGCACAAGTACATACATTGCCCCACCACCAACAACATCGATTGTCAAGTCAGTCAGCACAAGTACATACATTGCTCCACCACCAACAACATCGATTGTCAAGTCAGTCAGCACAAGTACATATATTGCTCCACCACCAACAACATCGATTGTCAAGTCAGTCAGCACAAGTACATACATTGCTCCACCACCAACAACATCGATTATCAAGTCAGTGAGCACAAGTACATACATTGCCCCACCACCAACAACATCGATTGTCAAGTCAGTCAGCACAAGTACATACATTGCTCCACCACCAACAACATCGATTGTCAAGTCAGTCAGCACAAGTACATACATTGCTCCACCTCCAACAACATCGATTGTCAAGTCAGTCAGCACAAGTACATACATTGCTCCACCACCAACAACGTCGATTGTCAAGTCAGTCAGCACAAGTACATATATTGCTCCACCTCCAACAACATCGATTGTCAAGTCAGTGAGCACAAGTACATACATTGCTCCACCACCAACAACATCGATTGTGAAATCAGTCAGCACAAGTACATACATTGCTCCACCACCAACAACGTCGATTGTGAAGTCAGTCAGCACAAGTACATATATTGCTCCACCACCAACAACATCAATTGTGAAGTCAGTCAGCACAAGTACATATATTGCTCCACCACCAACAACATCGATTGTCAAGTCAGTAAGCACAAGTACATACATTGCTCCACCACCAACAACATCGATTGTCAAGTCAGTCAGCACAAGTACATACATTGCTCCACCACCAACAACATCGATTGTCAAGTCAGTCAGCACAAGTACATATGTTGCTCCACCTCCAACAACATCGATTGTCAAGTCAGTGAGCACAAGTACATACATTGCTCCACCACCAACAACATCGATTGTGAAGTCAGTCAGCACAAGTACATACATTGCTCCACCACCAACAACATCGATTGTCAAGTCAGTCAGCACAAGTACATATACCGCTCCACCAAAAAGCTCCAGCTATTCGCCTCCTCTCACAAGCATTATTCCATCCGTGTCACTATACACATTGGTACGTGGAATGTTTTATTCTCATTCATTGTTTACTTTGTTTCACCGACAATCATTAAGGTAGCATGATGTGATTGTCGTTATTTGCTTTTTTTCAGAAGCCCACGACGTCTACACCGCCTTTACCTTCAAGCACATACACGTTCGTTATCAGCCAATCAAGTTTGATTCTTTCTACTCTGAAGCCATCATTGTCTTCCACTCCTGTTCCAACTCCAACCTCCTGTAAGCGATTTCATTGTTCAATCTCTATTACTGATTGATTTTAACTGCGCAAAGGCCCTTGATCTTTGCTGCCTTTAATGTCTAGAGAATTTTTATGTCCTACATGTTTATTGTATCATTTGTTTCTGTGTTATCTTCCAGCGGTAGCAGTGTGCCCAGCTTGTTACCACAAAGGAAAGTTCTTTAAGGTAATAATCATACCTTTTTATTTCATTTCTAGTGGACGTCTCAGATAAATGTATATTAACCTGAACATGTATTTGTTTTGTCGCGATACACGTTTTATAGCATCGATTTTTATGCTCATTTTCAGCCCAACGAAACGTGGAGTGAAGAGTGTAAGAACTTCACTTGTGTTGAAGTTGCTAATCCATGCTTCCCTAACAAGAAGGCTCCGCAAATCATAGTCACCGAACCAATCTGCCCAGTTTGTCCAAAGGTATGCGCCTATTCTACTTTTAGACTCACGACATTGCGTCCCTGTGCTTCGCTCGAATCTCGCTCACTTCAGAGACTTATTATATTGCTCTTTAAAAAGCCCAGTGGTGCAGTGTATTGAGTCTCTTCTATGATTGCAAGTTGATGTTATGATATTGCTGGGTTTGAGTTAAGAGAAAGAATTAATTACGTATCACTACGTACTGGTTGCCTTTTATTCAGTCTTATCTGTTGCATGTTAGAAAGGCTTATCCTTGTGTATTGTGTGTTATTTGATTTGTCGTCATAAGTAAAGTAAGTAAGTAAGTACGAATATTTATACTGGATGGTCACTTGAGCTCTGATAGCTGTTATCAATGTGGGTCGAGTTGGTATTAACCCTTACCCCCAGAAATTCTGGGTACTCATTTACCGACCTCGGAAGGATGGACAGCTTTGCTTTGCTTAGTCATACTCTTTGCTATGGGATAAGCTGCAAAATACGCTTCGTATGTTCACTTCTATATCGTTTTGGTTATTACTGTCCATCCATCTATGTGACTAGCGTTTTTATTTCAACCATTTTATCCTGTCTATGCTGTAATTGTGTTTGCATATTTTACATAGGGATTCACCACTGTGAAGAACGTCGATAAGTGTTGCCCAGATTGCAGTAAGTAGAACAATCGTTATTAGCACAATCGACTGCTACCTCCGTCCTCGTCTGAAATTTGTGCTTGTTTGTCATGTTAATGCCTAGCAATGTTGCATGTTTAACTGGGGGTGTAGTATAACGCTTCAATCAGTCGAGGCATTGAGACGTGTAATGCGGTCTGAAGGTTAAACACGGCGCCTGGGCAGTTGATTTAGATACATAAGCGAGAGGGTTATGATTTGTATATAAATCCACGTTGCATTTATCTTTCTAGTACCTCCAAAGACCAATGAGTGCTCGGTGAAGAACTTCGGTTCGTCCACTTTGTCTAAAGGAAACTGTACCTCTACGGAGCCATTCCTGCAGACAGGCTGCGCTGGAATATGCGAGAGCAGCACGAGGGCGACCATGGGTGAGAATGCATTCCAACCATCATGCACTTGCTGTAAGCCGACAAAGGTTAAGGTCCATACCCCAATACTCAAGTGTCCAGCTGGAGAAGAAGATATTCAGGTATGGTGAAGTGCTTAGCTTGCTTATGTAGGAACTTGGATTAAACATTTCCACGCATTACCGTGGCAATTACAATTTGCAATTAAGTCTCGCGGCCCCTGCTTACCACGGTTGCATTTGTAACTCCCGATCCCAAGAGTTTAGGTATCGATTTTACATGTTGGATAAGTGGGTGCATTGAAGATGCTGTTAGATCAGTTATTTCTTCGGTACATTGCAATATGTTCATTCTGTGATACTGTACCTTACTAACGTACTTCAATTTTGCTGCTTTAATGTTGATATTATTGGATCATCTCATAGTTATAGAGAACATTTGTCCAGCATTTTATATTTGTTGAGTTGGCCACGGGACATTTTAATCAGTGAGGCACTTTAGTCAATGGAGCTTTTTGCATCAATGAAGCACTCTGTCTAATTCGAACACCCTGGGGAAGCGTGAAAATGTTCCACTTACAAAATTTTCGAATTACAGAGGTTTGTTTGATATCAATTGCTTCTTTAGTGATCCCTGAAGGGACAGAGAATTTCGTTCGAATTAGATAGAGTTCGAATTACACGAGCTCGAACTATGCATTGAAGTTTTATGGATCTGAGATTGTCTTGCTAAGCATTTAAATTTGTAGAGTATTGTCTTTTTATGTGCACCGTATGTGCATGGTAGAGTTGTCACCTCCACCTTAACCAGGTCCTTAACTGCTTAATGTGCGTCTTTGATTCAGGTGAAGTTTACGGAAATCTTGGAGTGTGCATGTTCCAAATTCACGTGTCAGAGCGTGAACGACCTGACCAACGTGAAAATGGTCTCGGACAGTGGAGTGGTTGAGAAGACGAAGCGGTCTGCCCCCGAACCAAGCATTGCTGACGAGCTAAGCGAACTGGATGAAATCGACAGATTGGCCGGAATTTCCAGAAAGCGTAGGGCCATTAACTTGCACGACCTGGGTAGCCTGGCAGCCGATGTGATCAAGAACAAGAGGGCCAATAAGTACAAAAAATAAGCAACCACCAACAATAACAACGCAAGGAGGTATTTTTAGTTGATTTTTGTAGTTTATTAGAGATATATAGTATATAATCATATATTTGATCTATTATTTTAGCTTGCTTGATTAGTAATGATATTTAATACTTCACTTGTCATTATTGCACATTGGACTATGTAGATCTGGTTATGTTTGAAAATTCCAAGTATTCCAGTAAATTTGTTTAATGAATAAATAGGCCTGTCTTGAATAGCTAATGTATGTCTCTTCAATCAACTTTGGATTGTTGCAGTCGTTTTAATCACAGCAATGCTTGCTTGATTATTAATCACTTTCTGATTCAATAGCTTAAATTCAACTGCACGTATTCAATTATAATCTTATATTAATTTACTAATCCTTGTGTAGATTTAGAATACCTTGAACGAATGAGCTAGTTTTATGAGCGAGACTCTATCAAATCTAATTATTCCATATGATGATGCAATATTGTTAGTCGTAGAGAATATAGCAAGGTTTGTTATAATTGAAAGCTCACAAACTTGAATTCTCAACAAGAGAATCTGAATTCTTCAACGTCTGTTGAGATTTGAACTCGGATAATTCAAATCTTCAGGCGAACAATGAAAAAATAATCTTGATTTGCCAGTCTGTGAACATTTAGATTAATTTGAATACTTAAAGCCAAGATTAACTCGTTTTAAGACACAATTTTCCTTTGAAATATTTGTACAGCTGAGCAACATCATGGTGAAAATTCTTGAAAACCGTTTCGGTTGATAAGCGTGATTTTCTTAGCTTGAACAGAAGGGAAAATCCAAAATAAAAACACGACGACTTCCTTAGATTTCCTAATTCCAACGCTCTCATGCAATAGCTGTACAGTATACGAAATTAGTTGACCTGGTCTTTGAGCTTTCAACTTGCCATGACAAGAAGTCGTATATATTCATACTCAGTTAATCAGCGAGCATTTTCCACGACAAGCCATGAGTCTCGCAGTATCAATTTGTTTGCGTTACTTCTGCCAAGCTGAGACAGTGGGGTTCAACTATGCTATATTACTCGGCCCCCAATAGTCGTTTATCGCTCACTCCGTCTCGAAGCACCGCTGGTTATGGTTGTTGCTTTCCCCCTCTGTTTGGTTCGAGTTTGTCGTTTGCTGAAGCTGACGGAATGAGGCGAAGAGCAAGGAGAACCAGGTGAGATGATATTATATTTTCTTTATTTTTTATGCTAGACGTTTTTTGTGAAGAACTAGAAATAGGATGGCCAAAAATTTATGAAACTTAAATACCAAGCTGTAGAATGTCAAGAAACAGTAACATTTTCAATATTGAGTTCAATGACTTTAGATTTTGCAAGGCATTGTCTTGGTAAATATCAAAATTTTGTTAGTTTTTGTTTGGAAAATGTATTTTTTTTATTGATCTGCACGTGTTTGTTCGTGACGATCTGGGTTTATTTCCATCTAAAAATACTCAGCTTCAAAACAAGGTTATTTTAGAAGCCAAACGCGACCAAATTGTCATGCCAAATAAAAAACTTTTGGTACCTATAAAGTGCTGATCAAAGTTTGCTATAAAAACAACGTAATTAGCATCAATTTTTATTGGTAGTAATGAAAATATAATTAGCGTCTTTTCTTCTAAGTTGCTGGAGTGTTGCTTAATTGAATTGCTGACAAAAACCCTTTCATTTATTGTCTTTGTTCTGCTCGTTTTGGAATTTTGAAATTTTCTATATATAATTGTTTAAAAGTTTGTAAATACCGGAGCTGTAAATAGTCCAGCATTGTCTAGTAAATACCAAAGTTGTAATTGGATTGAGGTCAAAGATGGAGAGCAACGTTAAGAATTATTTGGAGGGGTGAAAGTGGGAATGCGTTGTGATAGGGGGTGGGGGGGGGCGTACTCTTCCGAATAATGCTGCTTCGTAGCCTTGCACAATGCTTGCGCTTTTGCAATAGACGCGTTCGCATTCGCATTGCATCGCATCCACATGTTCCCAGAGAGGAGAGAGAGAGGAGTAATTTCGGTCGTTCTGCTGGTCTGGACTTGGATTTCATTTGGACAACATTGCTTTCTTGCCCTGTGGTGAATAAAACAAGGATTGTTTTGCTTTATTTTCTATTACATTGCGTCTACATGAACAAACAAAGGAATACTATCATAAAGACATATTGCATTTGTTTCTGAGTGACGGCAGCCCAGCCATCTAGGCCCTGTTGGCCCTGTGTACATGTTCCCGGTATTTCCTTAGTTGGTTGGTGCTAAACTCCGCTCCACGCGAATTGGCCTAAGCAAACAATGCAGCAAGAGTAATTATTTACATTCGACATATAAAATTAAAACGCACATCAAATTAAACAAGGAAAATACAAAAACAAGCAACTGTGACTTTGCTTTGCACGCTATATCCAACTGTTAGCTGGCCAAGAAGACACGGCATTAAATTGAAAAGTCTTTGTGATCGACAACTTTAACTTGTTTTCAAGACACGCGATAGCGTTCTGTTTCTCCACATTGGCCTACTACCGTACTGTGAGTTTTTGTGCGATAAGACCTTGGAGACTTTGCCTGCATATTGCTTCACTTTGAATCGGAAATGCTCGCCTATAGCTAGGTAAGTTTTTGTTTTCATTCAATGTTTTGTGTTTTTGGTCAATTGCTACCCAGAAGGAAAAATGTCTGTCTGGCAAGGCCGAAGTCAGTCAGTGGGCATAGGCCAAAGTTAATCGGTAGGCATGAACTAGGCTATTAGCAAAACAACCGTTAGACTCTGCTCTTTCAAGTTCTCTTATTAAGCCAAAATTTGGAAAACGAATAGTTTGTACGTAATGTTTAGAAGGTATACATTGTTTCATTACAAAATCTTGAGCTACTAAACCGAACTATTATTATGAGCTCCCCTCCCGTATACAAACGTCAGTACAAGAAAATCGTTTGGAAAATTCAGAATTGAAAAGTGAATTTGCTTATTTGTAAATAGAGGAATTTGCTAAAATGGATGAAAATGTATCAGATCTATAGTCTAGTTTGAAGTATACAATGCTTTTCCAAAACTAAAGCACTCAGTGAACTTAGATGTGTTTCTTGGTTAACATATTGAGTCAACAAAATACGTTTTACCAGGACCTAGCTTTTTCATTTTTCATCTCATCTCATAGTTACTTTTTCTATTTTTCAATTGATGGATTCCCCCATTGGAAAATTGTCCATATGAATTTTGAACAGTGTATGGCATAAAATGACGAATACCTTGGAAATAGGTTTTATTAAATTTGTTAATTCACTGCCTCAAATGCAAGCATCTGTGATTTAGAACTATTGTCTATAGTGTTTGTTGGTGGCTGGGTTTTTCAGTTGTTAGCAAACTTATCTGCATTGCTTGGTGTTCTAATTCAGACGGATTTATATGCAAAATGCATAGACAACAGGTGAAGTATATAACCCCTGCTAGGCTATACTTGCCAATAATACTCATTGAAGTTCAGATAATGTATGTGTATTAGCGTTTGCATTGATTAATCTGCACATTATATTCAGCTGTCCTTGGTGGCTTGGTATCAAGCTACCTCGCTATTCACATTGACAGTAGTGGGTGGCAGACACTAAGATTACAACCCAAAGCTCCGTAATTATTAATGAAGGGCTTGGCCTCTTTGCTTGGTTTGTCTCTCCCTCTTTTGCCTATCCCTCGTCCTCCCACTCTTTCTTGTATCAAGTTGTCTATGTGGTCACATGACTCGTCAAACGAACATGATCACGAGGTGTGTTAACTAAAGCTTGAACCATAACATTTCTTTATACCTGATTAAAAATTCATTAAAATGACTTTGTGATATTGTGCCGACGACGTGTATTTATTTCCAAACCAACTACATTGCCGCTTGCGTCTTTGATTAGAATTTTCGGCAAATGCGATTTACATAAAAGACTTTTGAATGTTTTAATATCCCCAAGAACATCTGGTTTTAATTATTTGCTGTGTACACTGTTCGTTTCTGTGCTACTGTGTTGAATAAAAGTATTCAGAGAGAGTATTATTGAATGCCAGGCTGGGTTGGTGGTAATGGATCACTGCCATGTACGCAACGCTAGATGTTCGGTGCATCATAAAGTGGTATTTCGATTTACCGAACCTGCCTTAACGATCTATGTACGTCACAAAACAGACACCGACTCATTTACAATAATACACGGTGTTCCCCTTGAATTTCACAAGACATCCAGCCATTGCATATTATTCTTTTACATTGTACTTATCGTTGACTTTTCTCACCTTTACACGTGATTGCAAGTCTGACAAAGCTAATACGATTCAGTAGTTTCAAATCATAGATGGCTTAGTCGTTGGCTTTCACAAAGCTGATATGTGTATGCACGAAACTTGGCTTACGAGGTGTGAGAAATTGCAATGCACCCTCTAGGGCACATGCCGAGCTGTCTTTCTGCCTTAGGCCAGTGTCTAAATGATCATCACCTTAACTTAGTCCAAGAATGCAAGCTTTAATTCACATCCATTTTAATCCTTATTGCAGTGACGTAATAATGCGTTCACCCAAATTGTTTTGACTCCTTGACACAGCAAAATAAGCCAGTAGGTCACATATTTTATTTCTTAGAATAATACGAGTTTACAATCGAATCGATTCAAAGAAACACTTTTCATTAAACAATTACCATTCTGAGAAGCAAATTCAATTTCCTCAGATCCTTCATTGTAATTCGAGTGCTGAATTGGATTATGGGCCTGATCAGCTAATTTTCAATTTGGTTTTCTTCAATCACGAGATGCAATTTATTAATGCAATAGGCAGATAATTGCCAAATGGGTGGATAATTTGAATTATAGTCATTACAAAATTATTCGCTCAAGTTCTTCCTTTTATCGAGAGAGCCACATATCCGTGACAAAACAGTAACCACTACTCTTTGACGCACCGATAAATGTATCAGTCAGCATTTTTAGTTGGCATATGTATCCTATGCGCAGTCAAAACCTGCGCGTTCAAATATCACAGATATTACAATTACGTTAGCTAAGCTAACATAATAATGCGAGCCATTTTTGCATCTCTACCTTCAGAACCACGTACAGTACGTTACTCGTTAGTTGGAACTAGACTCACTGCATTGCGTCCCTGTGACTCGTTCATTTGACAACTCCCGAACAGGACACAATGGAGGTCCATCGGTAGTTTGAGTTACCACGCCTTCGTGAAAATCGTGTGCTTGCTGTTGTTGACACAGCTCGCACGCTGCCCACGTTTACTGCTTTATTTCACGGTGCTAGTGAATGCGAATCCGCAGACGGGGGTTCACGCTCTTAACAATATCATTTCGAATTGACGCTTTATTCGTTGTTGCATCTGACATCTGCACAGGCCTTTTTTATCAACTTGGTTATGCCAGCTCAGTCATTCTAAGGCTTTGACCGCATTATCCCTTTTTACTGAGCCACTGTGCCAGGAATCAGAACCTCGGAGATTCAATTTTCAGTGCCACTATTATCTATCCATGGGTCACATTTGTGCTTACGTCACTCTTTATTGTTGTGTATCTTTAGGAGTGGTGAGAATCGCGAGGTTATATGAAGTATTAGTTTGTCAGCTTGGTTATTCGTCGAGAGGGTTGCGTAAAGCAATAATTTCACGGGGCTTCACACGCAATTTAGTCTTATGCGCATGACTGGGTTTCTTTTCCCGATTCTGAAAGGCGAAATGTTTGAATGTCGAGCCTTTTGTGGTCAGCAATTCCCTTTACGTTCGTTAAACTCAACTGGCTGCTGTTACTTTTACGAGCGCTCAGCTCACAGAATGATTATTGACCGTATTCACAGCATAAAATACAATGGCGTAACTATTTAATTGTTCGCAGTGAAGCGAGTGCAGATTATTAGACTGTTGAATTCCCTATGTGGACTCCCTGCTGTTGTGATAGCTGGTGTCTTTTCACAAGCTGAAGTCCTGTTCTATCGGAAGGATAGTAAATTACAGTTGATGATAAAAACTGTTGATTATTTTATTCGTTCTCTGGTTGTAATCTGCGTTTGAAAAAGTCAGGCACGCCACTGTGCGTGGTTTAAAAGCAATGGACTCAACAGTGATGTCCGTTTAGTCAGTTGAGGAAGAGGATGCAATAGCAAGTCCACACATGCGGTCTCATCAACAGACACACGGATATATCGTGAGATTCAGATTCGTTTCGTCGTTATATTCTCAAAGAGAGAGATAGGAGAGAGAGATATATTACAGTGCTTCAACAAGCACTGTATTCTGAATTGAATCGCATAAGCTCCACCGCATTACATTCAGATTGATGATCATTAAAAGCGCACACGACAAGCAGATTCGTGGAATTGAATATATGATCGGTGAATATTATGATCGGTAATATTATGATCGGTGAAGTAGCGTAATCAGAGATCATTACTGCCAGAACGAATCTGAGTCCAGCTGTCGAAGATTGTGCTGCTAGCAAAGTAAGCTGTACTGTAAAGAAGCGAGACTCGATCAAACTCGGAGTGAAATTCAATCAAAGTCGGGTGCGAATTAGCTACCGATCGATTGACCTTCACGCGCGCGATTCCAGACTCGCATAACGGAGTATAAACAAGCTTAAAGTGATTCAGGGAAAGATGACATTGACGTTTGTTTAACGATGTGGATTTTACTTTGAAATTGAAAGAGAACATTGAATGTGAACATAACACAGTCCCTTCAGTCGAACGTCTATCCAATTAGAGCGCGGTAAAACGATTAACTCTATCGCAAGAACTGCACGGCCATCGGCAAAACGCGACGAATGTTTACGAAATTGAAAGGGGGGAATTCATAACAGGTTTTTTCATAAACTGTTATCAAGCGAGTTTAAACAGGCGTGGATTATATGAGGAGTGCATGTTTTGTTTTATGTGGCCGTACGGTCAACGGAGCCTGCTCGATTATTATTGCTGTCGCATGTGAGATTTTTATTTATTTGCCTGGTGGGTTGTCGCCTTTGTCGTTGGGAAAGTCGCCGATGAATATCGAAAGTTATCCAGGAAAATAACAACTCGTCGCACAGATTGCGATATGCTAAACAGCGATGCTTAACCTCGTAAACCACTATTGGAGTTGACCAGTTCTTCGGTGTAACACACGTTTACATTTAGTGTAACACACGTTTACATCTGCACACACACGCTCGCGTTGTTGGTATTACACCGGTTACTATTGCACGAAGAAGTGGAAGTAAAAGAAAACATTGAGCTATCAAGCATACCTACTTGGCCTAACGAGAACGTTTCATTTATTCTATCACACGTTGCTTTGTTTATTTTTTGCACTCACAAGTCGTTTCAAGATTCAATACTTGTCGAGCATATACTCTGCTCTCGTTGTTGCCGTTACCAGAACATTGAACTGCGATATCTTTTGCCCACCGTTCACGTGCGATCATGGATCTTTCATTGCCAATGCCCACCTCACCTCTGTTCGCCAATTGTGACGTGGTCGTTCACTGTATGATACAGCAGCAAAAACACCTCCCAAGAAAGTTTAAAAGGTTTGTTTCATACAGCCCGCACCTGCAACACTCTATACCCTTTGTCAGTACATAGTAATGTTGCTGCTTACAACACTTTTAGCTCCGTTTCTTTTGCAGTTTCCCACATACTTAAGCATTTTTATCTGGGCCAGCCAAATTCGACGAAATTAACTGCCAAAATTTTTGGAAGGGAGTTTCATTGTGAATCTCAGTTCATCAACCTCCAAAGTAATGTTTATATATTGACACAAGTATATGGAACTATAAAAAATCGATTTTATTTCGTATCTTATCGCAACGGTTCACTGTGTTAAGAATTTGCTGTTGTTTAACAAGACGGTCATTTTTTTCGCTAATCCCGAAATTCAGACACAGAGATGCTTTTTCTATCCCCCAATATGTTTTCAAGCACTCACTGCAATTATAAGCTTTCCAAGCTTATCCTAACATCACTCTCAACTGAACTGAGCAGTCCGCCACACTCGCAACAAACGTTCGAGAAATATGTGATAATGACAACATGTTGTACCTAGCCATGTGTACAGATTAACATTGTGGCTTATTGAAAATCGGCCTAGCTAACTACCGTCTCCAGTCGAATATTCTCAGGTACAAGTTAAATTGTCGTCAGATTATTTCAGCTGGCTTTCTGTTTCATGCTAGTAGTTTCTAGCTGGCTCTCTGTTTTATGCTAGTAGTGTTTTGCTTCTTGGCTCGAGACACATGCCGTTCTTTTCAGCCTTTGGTTGATGCGTTACTTCAGTTATAGAGGGATAGTTAGGGTACCACCAGTCGGTTAGATATATTTCCGAATACTCGGAATACAATATGAATGGGTAGAAGGCTTGTAACCTCTCCATTTCCAAAGTTATGGTTACTTCTTCAAATGAGATTTTTACGTCAGTCTTTTTTATTACGAAAATGATCGTTATGTTAGCCCCGCCCAAACATTACATACTTTAGTCTCCATTCGACAATAGTCTTCACAGTATACAGTATTTACGTAGCCCACAAGCTTCGATTAACCATCCAAGGCTTTCTTTGTGACAACCAGTCTCAGAATGTAGTCCTGCATGCAAGTTTTACCACGGTAAATGACTGAACGATGCAATTTGTCGAACTGCAGAATTCAAAGTAGTGAAAGGTATATCCATACTGTCGGCTCTGCAGATATGATGGATTCCATGTTTTATTGCGCGGACATACGATTTGTGAGTTCTTTCGTGATCCACGAGTAGGGTCCCGTTAGTTGTTTTCTTGCATTGATTAATTTCGTATTCGATAATTAGAGGGCGTGGCTAGTTCTGGCTCAACCCTTCCAATTAAGATTAATCCCTATCTTGATCTTGGACGCTCATTGTTGGTAGCATTACACAAAGTACATGCGAATTTTTGATAATGCCGCTCAACGCTGTAACGGTTTGCTCAACAACAACCCCAAATCCAGCTTCACGTTATAATTTCCACCCAAGAAATTAGGCTCGAACACAAATGCGAGCTCGAACGATGGATTTTGAGATGTTTTTTATGCTTAAACGCTTGATTTTACAGTTCAATTAAATTCAATTTTAATTATGACTGCTACACGATAAATAGAAGCGTTGTCGTACAAGCGTGAAAGGTTTTTATATTTTTTGCCAAGCATTTTTCGCACCAATCAACTTTCAACCAAAGGCTACTTTCAACCGATGTATATTGGTCGCCCAAGGCTTTTTATAAGCGTAATCTCTCGAAAAGACTCTTTATGAGTACAATCACCCATATGTTTCTTGTTCAATGCGTGCTGCTTGTGCAGATGTTTTCAGAGTGATTTTGAATCCTTACAAATTTCGTGTTGTTAAATTATGATAGGCCAGATATATCTGCTTTATTGATTGCACAACTATGATTGCACGTGTTCCTTGAGAGGAATATCAGATATGATTAAGCGGTTTTTTTGTATAAGAAACTTGGATCAGCTTTTGAAACTAAAAATTTCTTAATCGCTTTCTGATTGTTTGATCAAAATTACCTTATTGTTCTGGAGTTGGGTATTTTTGGATGGATGTAAACCCAGATCGTTACGAAAAAAACCCTTACAGGTCAAAATCAAAAATTGCAATCTGTTCCATACAAAAGTCAACGAACCTCTGTATGTTTACTGCGGCCATGCCGTGCACAGACTAAAGTCAATGAAATTCTTTACAAGGATTTTACAATTGCTCGGTTATATTTAAGCCTACTGCTAAAGTTTCTTAATTTTTGGCCGTCCCAGTTTTAGTTTCTTATAAACCTGTTTCTTATGAAAAAACTTGCATGCTATTTCCCGACTTATACCATGTTTCGTCAAGCTATAGCCAGCTAATTGTATAACTTAGCTCAACTACTAGCATATTGATTGATGTTTGCGACTTTATTTGCAAAAACGGTGTTTTCTGTAACTTGAATTTCAGCTCTCAACTTAGTTTCGGAAGGTATTGCGCCTTCAGTTTGCAGCTCATTTCCTGAATGGGCGAGAGCGCAACACTTGTAATCGAAACGAAGCTTGATCACAAGAAGCGATAATGAATATTAAAACTGGTTTTTTGAACTTAATGAATTGCGCCTACACTTTTGATCAACACATTGTTGGTTATGTGCTTTTCTCCTATTATTCTATGCGATGCTAAAAACGTTTTCAGCTATCTTGATAGCTATATTAACTATCTATGGTGTGAAGAATTTAGAAGCAACTTTAAGGCCTGGGACCTTACTCTTCAACCTCTACATCATTCTATCCACTTCATGTTGATTTTTCTATAATTTGAGCGCTAGGCCTGCTTTTCCAAATTCACGTTTCATCCCTGAGGATGCTTAAATAATGGAATTGCAATGGAATTGCTCAATGTCAAATGCGTGCTTCATTACTCAAGGGTATTCCATGTAGATTTCTATGATACTCTTGCCCGAATGCTTTGTTGTTGTGTGATATCTAACGGTTTTTAATCTGTTTCAGCTCCATGAAAATGGACAAGAAGACAACATCGGGCTTCAAAGATGGCGACATACCCTTCCTTTGCTTGGTATGCGGTGACACGGCCTCTGGATATCACTACGGCGTGCCCGCGTGCGAAGGGTGCAAGGCCTTCTTTAAACGAAGCCTGCAGGCCACCGACCTCAACTATCGCTGTCCTGGCTCCAACAATTGCAAGATCGACAAAATGAGCCGCAAATGCTGCCAAGCTTGCCGATTAAGAAAATGCAACGAAGTTGGCATGTCCAAAGAATGTGAGTACAGTCAGATCTGCATAGCTCGAACTCGTGTAACTCGAACTCTATCTAATTCGAACGAAATTCTGTCCCTTCAAGGATCACTAATGAACCAATTCTTATAAAACAAACTTCTATAATTTGAACTTTTTTTAATTCGAACATTTTCACGCTTCCCCGGGCTCTTCGAATTAGACATAGTTGACTGTAGCTGGTCCATTTTAGTTTGTATTTTGCGCATGTTTCTATGTGTATATTCACATATGTATACAAGTCTATATTCCTAGTTGGTCTATTGTTTCCCGTGTGAATGTGAATACCACATTGTGAAGCGCCCCGTGCTCCTACCAGGCTATTTTCGTTACGTACTGGCCGCTTATAAATTATCTTATTGTATTAAGCAGGCGTTTATTAAAGGAGGCGCTTAAAAACCAAGCGTTTTTTCGTAACACAACAGAAGTTTGTTGTTAAACGAGATATTCAATTAGAGACAGTGGAAAACATGGATAAATTCTTGCATTATCAGGTGATTAATTAGTCAGGATGAGTTTCTGTGCAATTTTCAAAGAGTTTCACTCAGGTATTTCACATCGGAAAACAGTGGTCAGCCATAGCTGTGCAGGTTTATCTCACGTTTCATGCAACTCAATAAATCTTTTGTGTTCGACTACGTAAATAGGAATTGCGCTTCGAAAAATGCGATTTCCGCACGTTTAAAACCCATAGAGCACATGTCAGCTTGCGTAATTGAATAATGATAATCATGATAATAATAATCATGATAATCGTGTAATTGACAATTGCACAGTTTTGATAGTCTTAAGAAATTATTGTTTGTTTAATGCTGAGATAATGCCATTATTTGCATGATTATCATTGTGGTCTCTGATAATATTCACAAAGCTCTGAAATCTGTGAAGAGATGTAAGGACTTTACACTCGTTTTTCAAGGCTCTCTATTGCAATTATCAGTACTTTGTGGCTCCAATGGTTTGTTTTTGGTGTCTTGTGCCTACATAGGTTACAATTATTATGTCTTTGATGGGGCCCTAGACTTTAATGGTTTGTTTTCTCCGTCTGAGGCTCGATTACTGTAACGCAGGACTTTACAGTCCAATTGAAAGGACTAGGCTCTAGTCTAGAATGTCTGTATGTATTTTCAGACGCAATGGTCCAGTTGACGATCAGCCAGACTCTCCCATTACAAACAACACCGAGGTATATCACCGGTTTTTAAAGGCCAATTTTCGGCCAAGTGTTTGTTTAAGTTATTATTAGCTTGCTTTGAAGCGAGGAATTAGTTTCTACCAATCTGCAAAAACCTTTGCGACCACGCGATACGACAGCTGTGCGCGGGCAATGAGATTTTGATGATGAGGAGGAGATAAACCTCCTCTCATCTATTCACGATTATATGTCGTGCACACTACAATCGAGAGACGATAAAACTATGCACTAATACTTGTTCGTTATATGCTGATTATATCGTTCTTGTTTTTTGAATTGCACCTCTTTTCTAGATATGCTTTATATAGCAAATATCTTTAAACGAGCCTTATCACTGATGCGCTAACAGGAACTTCAGAGCTATATATCAGATTAGTCCGTGTTTGTAAGAGGAATTACAAGTTCTCTTTTCTGTGTCACAGAGTTCCCTTTTACGCGCGTTTTGGAACTCTGTATAGTTCATGTTTCATGCGAAGGGGTATAGTGTTACATTCACATTGTGCCAACAGCGATCAAATGTGCCATTCTCAGATTGTCTCTCGTTGTGATTATCAGTTGACTTCAGTTTGATTTCTATGTCGTTCATTTACACTGTCACACAAGGAATCCAATGTACTCATTACATTGGATTCCTTGTGTGACGAGTTGGAAGCGAGGCCAGCCAGACCCATTAGGTGAAATGGACAATCAAATACATTGTCCCTCCCACCTAATAGTTCATTATACACGGATTGGGATCACTATGTCGATATTCCCCGCCGCGGTATGATGGTACACCCTCTATGTTCCCAGCCATGGGAATTTATCAAGTTAGGCGAAAATGTACAGCTCTACATAGCTACGTTAAGACTTGAGCAGTTTCCTGAGATATACGCTTATCAGATTTTGTGTATATTCTGTGTGTTTCGTGAAGACAATTTCACATTGATCCTATCTTAGACTCGATTGTGTGTGCACAGCATGCCAAACTCAAAGCACACAGGCAGCCTGTCTATCCTGCCTTTGAAATCCACCCCGCATTTGTAACAATAAACTTGGCCGGACAATGGGCCCGCATTAGTCCACAAGATTGTGTGTGCGATTAGGGCTAAAGCACCCAGTATGAGCCAATCTTATTTTCTTAATTCCGGATAAAGGATAGAAGCACGAGTGCATAACATCTTGCTCCGTGCTTAGCTTTACTGTGTGCGTATGAATCAAGTAATGCCGTTCTCTCACAAGTCTTCAATACAATTGTAGCTACATTACATTGCGGCAGGTGATCTTTAGGAAAAAATCGAGATTTCTAATTGCTTAAGTCAATTAAGTGACCACGGCAGTGTGGAAAACACACTTAGTTAAGCTTATTTGATCTCGCCCGCACCAATCTAATACGCATATATAGGTAAATAGGTATTTGCTGTTTAATTGTAATTACGCTCGCCGCTCTCTCGCTTCTTGTGTACACATTTCATGTTGAAATGTAATCATCATGTGTCTTTGTGATTGTATGCATAATTATCAGTTCGCGTAATTGTAATTATGGTTTCGTGTACTTTGTTCCTACCCACAATGTGCAGGGATGAGGCTTTAAGATGCACGACTCATGGTTATTCAATTTGAAGAATCTTTTACCAATTCGTCTGAGTAAACTCATTTAATTAACAGAATATGACTATACGTATATTAGCATCCAATGCTGAAGTCTTTAACACCGGATTCTAAATACTCGCAGCTTTGCATATCATTTATTGTCTTGGATTGGATTGTTAAACAAAGCATAAATAGTGCTTTGCTGCTTCGTCGCTTTAGCAATTAACTGCGTGGGCGCTTATCTAATCATTGAACGCAAGGACCGGGCGCTCATTTAGTGGTGCGTGTTCGTGCGGGGGTGGGGGTGGGGGGTGAAATCTTTGCTAACTGTTTTCGATCGTACATAGGATTATTAAGGATATGTTAGTGCGCATTTAGGCTTGGATAATTGTTATTCCGAGCAGAGATCTGCAGCTGCTGGTATGAACTGCAACACATGCCAGTATCTTCACTTGTTATCACATGAACAGTGACTTTGTAACTATATTATCCAGCTTTGATCTCTGTCTACACGGAGGAAACAAGCAGTCGCGTTGTTCTACTAATGTTGTGGAAATAGTTTATTTCTTTCGCGAGTGCAAGTGGTGCTTGTTGTTCAGGTGTATAAAGAAAGGGCGAATGAGAGGCGGGCCTTAGTTGAGTAGTTTTTTGTTCAGAAGATTAACACGGTGCTTCGCTTGTTAATGTGGTGCAGCCAGCACACACGGTTTGGCTGTTTGAAAAGGAAGCCCGTTGACAATGGCCCCATGGCGTGGTATCGAATTCGCTGATACTGTCTTAGATTTGAGTTTATTTTAAAAGAAATTTTAGAAGACACTTCTGAACAAGCTATTTCACCGACAAAAACAAATGCAATGGTTTGTCCCGTTGTTTTTCTTATTATTGACCAATAGACTGTCATTGTAAATGGTTATGAGGGGAACTGTAAGTTATTAGGGTTGGGGGACTTTGCTAGAGTTCTCTTCGCAGATAGCAGCACAAACGGCCGTGACGTCATGTTCTTATTCTTAGAACCCAGTCCTCCTTCTGTGTTTTGTTCATGTAACATTGCATGTTTTACTCATGGAACATAGCATAGAGTTTTAAATCGTTAACTTGATTTTTCTCGTTAGTTTTAGGAAATAAGAAGATCAAGAAGCCTTCGAGAAAAAGCAAAATCAAGAAGCAGAAGCTCGATGATGACGAGGATAAAAAGATTGTCGAGCCTACGAGTACCCAGGACGCTGAGCTGGAGAAACTTATCAAAACTTTATCATTGCTGCACGAGCAAGAGAAACCCAGTCTTATACCTCCATTAGATGAGGATGCTACACTGAAGCCGACGACTTCGAACTTGTGTGATATCGTTGGAAAGCAACTAATGTCAGCCATCGATTGGGCACGGGGCTTGCCAGGCTATGAGACATTAACTTTGAACGACCAGGCCATACTGCTGCAAGCTGGTTGGATAGAAATGCTACTTTTGAACTGGATTTTCTACTCTCTACCGCATCTGAATAAAACTCAGTTTTCGGCGAATTTAATTGTCAATGAGACTTTAGCGCCCGCTCTTGGGCTAGAGACCGTGCATAATCAATTGTCTTCGCTCGTGTCCCGAGTTCAAGGCTATGGAATTGATAGCGAAGAATTCGTGTGCTTGAAAGCAATTGGACTTTTGAATGCTGGTGAGTGAATGCGCTTGGATTGTCTGTGATTCTATTGTAGCAGATTCTCATTGATTAGCAAGAGAGACGATGCGTGTATTAAGCGCGCAGAGCTTTTATTTGGCCAAGTACGCGCCATCTCTGACTGTCGGTGGCCCTTAGTTTTTGAACCAAGTTTGTTACGCCTCTCTTCTATGGTGAAGCTACTTTGAAAGGCCCGCAAGTTCCTATTTGGGTACCTACACCTTTTTTTTACAATACTAAAATTTTAACCGAGCCTCAAGGTTTTTCATTGTTATTCTTAAATTTCCATTGTTTAGGAGAAATGTCGAGCCTGACTCAGCATTCTTATAAAAAGTGTAGCTCTAGTGGGGTCCCTGATCCCTTGTTCCTGATCTCAGGTTCCTGATTTCGAACTTTCAAAAGAACCACAGGACCTTTGGGTTCTTTCAAAAGTTCGAAGAAATTTTTAACCAGGTCCACGGTGCTTTTATCGCTGTGTCATATGCAATTGTTTCATGAATAATTGATAGTTTTTGCTTCTGTTTTCTTACTTCAAAGACTGTTACACACAAAGGGAAAAGCTAATGTCCCGACAAGCCTAATCCCCATTTTGTCACCATACTGTATCCAGATTGCCCTATTCTCTTACGGCGTAATCTAATCAATCCAATTTGCGTTTTTCATAGACTCGCGTGGATTAACTGGCCCCATGAAGGTTCAGAATCTCGTCAATAGATTCAGTCTGGCTCTGAATTACCACGTGACTAGTCACCACCCCGACAAGCCGCAGAAATTCGCCAAAATCATCCTCATACTGCCACAGCTGAAACACATCGTGAACAATGTT
The DNA here is from genome assembly GCA_013076295.1 of Sanderia malayensis. Taxonomy (NCBI): domain Eukaryota; kingdom Metazoa; phylum Cnidaria; class Scyphozoa; order Semaeostomeae; family Pelagiidae; genus Sanderia; species Sanderia malayensis. Next base: position 4,280,321 of record RQOL01000861.1, read on the forward strand.
GTAGAGTATTTTTATCGTGTAAAGTTATCCGGCGAAGCGAAGTTGTCGGATCTACTAGTGGAAATGTTGGAAGCGAAATCTAGACTATAGAATCGATGAATCTAGTTTATATAATCGACGATTCTAGGTTACAATATCTATGAATCAAACTTACAAAATCAATACCACCAGATTACAGATTCGATAAATCTAGATTGTGGAATCAATGAATATAGGGTTTATGGAACTGATGAATCTGGATGGGTCTAGATTTAGAAGATGAACTGTATATTTTTATAGATATGTGCTAGCCGGGATCTTCTTCTCCATTAGGCCGAATAGTTTATTTAAGATGGTACCAGGTGAAGGTGGTACCACGTAATGAAGGTAGTACCACGTAGTGAAGGTGGTACCACGTAATGAAGATGGTACCACGTAATGAAGGTAGTACCACGTAATGAAGGTGGTACCACGTAATGAAGGTGGTACCACGTAAGACATCATACCTTCATGTTCTTTTCCTTTTAAAGGCATTTGTAATATAGTTTTAATGCAATCGAAACCGATAGCGTATTTACAGTTTTATTTTTATTTTAACTGCAATTTTTTAGGTTCTTTACATAGATTCATTCAATTTAGTTTTAGAGTAGATGTGTAGTATAGGTTTGGATATTCAATTGGATTTGGTACTGATTAGTCATCCCTGTGCAATCTTTAATATAGCTGCAATGAAGTACATCTTGGCGATTTAAGAACTCGAACAATTTGACATAACACTTAGTTAGCTTCAATCAAATTTTATTTAACATGTTTCGTATCGAGGCTGCGTCATAATGGCGCAACTTAACTTGGAGAGAGGTTATTGGAGTCAATCAAATCTTTGGAACCTTTTGTTAATACTCCCTTGCTCCATGTAAGATATTAGAAGACAAATATATTTTATTATAATTTTTTATTTTATTATGTTTTTAATGTAATGATGTATGTCATTTATTTTACAAAAGCATCGTCGTTCCATTGACATTACCAAGGCTACAAATATTAACAGAAGTCTTTTTGAGTTATGCCTTGTCTCTTCTTGCCCTACTCAAATATTTTAATAAGTGAGAAGGGGAGTGAATGTAGATGAGAGTCGATTTATGTCTGTTGGGGCCCGGCTTTTTTTATTAAAAAGGACTGAGGATGTCCATATTTTTGCATCTCGCAATTGAACAAAGGGGGCGCCTTGACTGGTGCGTCCTGGGATGCCAATACGTGATGTCATTTGGAACTTTGCGCTTGCGCACATGCAATGCTGCAAGTTCAAGAAGCATGGCTTTGAAAAATTGAAGGAAATTTGAATCGTCCACAGTTTTGAAAATTTATTGGCACCTTTTTGACTTTGTAAGTACATTTTCTGAAGTTTTTATTTGCTTTTCCATATTGAAAGGCTAAAAAGATCTCTAAAGCGGCATACTATGCGTTCAAATTTGCAATACAGTGCATGACTCGAAGGCTTTTTTAGGCCATTTCGGTTAGGCCTATTTCTGTCTTATTCAGGCCTTGTTTGCAGACGTAATTTTTGAACCATTTTCTACTGGAATTTTCAATGTTGTAGCATATTCTTTTGCAAACCTCCTGAAGTAAAATACCACTTGTTGATATGAAATAATTGTTTATAGGCTCCAACTGAACTGAAGATATAACCATGAACACTCAGCTCTCAGCTTGGTTGAAGAAAGAAGATGCCCATGCCAATGAAATTTCTAGAAAATAAGTATTTTTCTTTTTGTTTGCATACCACTTTTTCCTTTCTGTTGCCCAATAGCTCTATTATCAATTTGTTTTCATTCAAGAACATGATCTTTTTTTACTTTATTTTAGGTTTTGAAGTCTTGCTGATATCTGCTGAAGATTGTGGACATGCATAACAGACAAAAAGGACAGATAAGCTTATGTTCAGTTTAATCAGTTAGTTGTTCTAGTGTATCATATTGTTTCAAATAAATTTGGCCTTCAAGTATTTATGGGATGGGTCCATGGAAATGGGTCCCTGAAGTATAAGAAGCCATCAACTGACCCATGCAGGAGTTGAGTTGGATAGAAATGTTTGCTTGATGTGCTTTTTTACAAAGAATCAATATTTCTTGTGTCAAGAGGCCATGAAAATGTTTCCCAATCATGTATCATACAAAACTTGATTCAATGTATTCTTGGTCACTTCCAAATCTAGTAGGTTTTTGGCAATTTATTTGAAACAATTATGGTATCAAGTGTATTTATTATTGTCCAGTGAGAAGGGGCTTGGTTGGTCATTGCAAATGCACCTAAGGATTTATGTAGACACATAATTGTAGACTGTGTGTATAATCTGAAAGAATCTTGAAAGAAATGATGATGAAGGTGAAGAAAATATGGATAAAATGAAGGACAATGAACTTTTAGAGTTGTTTGGCTCTCTTGCTTGATTTTTTTGGTTAGATAATAGTGGAGTCTTGATAAGTTGAATATCCGGGGAATAGGAAATTTGTCCAAGTTAACAAGAGTTTGGGTTACTGAGGGTCAAATACAAGGCATACACAGGACAAGTTAAAATTTAATGGAGACAGAAAGATATTTGAAACATTTGACTGAAGTGATAGTCAACTTATTAAGGCTCAACTGTTGTTAAAATATTCAAGAAGAATGATTTGCAATGGCCATTTTAGAAGTTGTCTTTGGATAAATTTGAGAGCCTTCTTTCCAAATACCGTAAATCCTCGAATAAGCCCCCTGGGGCTTATTTGCAAAAACAAAATTTTAGCTGCATTATTGTTCAATATTCAGCAAAATAAAAGCTATACGATGCAGTCAATCAACAAAGTTGTTGGCTTAAACTTGCTGTTATTTGCCATGCATTAACTAAACAACTTCAATGTCTGGAAACTTGGGCTCAATATCCTTGCAAATGATTATCAGGATGGGGGCTTATTCGAGGGGAGGGCTTATTCGAAGGTGGGGGCTTATTCGAGGATTTACGGTAATTGATTTCAGCCTTTGTCTCGTTAAGTCTCAATTTGGAGAATTTTTCCTCGGGTTTTTGGTTTACAAACTGAATTAAGCAATGTGCCAGTAAAATATTTTCTTCCCTGCAATTTTACATGTTTCACTTATCTCATTTCAAAGACAGCTTCACCCCATAAAGAGTGTTTAATCGTTGTAATAATGAGTGGTTAATCGTTGTAATAATGTGTAAATAAGTTATTTTAAATATCGCCATTTTCACAAGCATAAGTGAAAAAAAGGTTTAACCTGCATTCTAACCCCCACCCACTCAGGAGTCACATTCATTTCAAAGTGAAGCCTTTGCCAAACAGGTTACATCAAATCTATTTTGCACTAAATTTGTAGATTTTGAAAACCAAACTTTTGTCCATAGTGAAAATGTGGTAAATTCTTGGGTTATTTTTTTTTAGCATTTTCAAACTACGGTGTTTACTGTTTCTATCCTGTATGCTTGTGAACTTGTCGATTATCTTGCAATTTATTACATTGTATAACTTGTATTTAATTTATTTTTAGATCTGTTGGCGATGTAACCACCCCACCATGTCTGCTGAGCCAAGCTCCTGGACCCTTGGACTGCCGTGGACTACTTTGATGCATCATATGGTCTTAATGGCTCATGGTCCCTTGTAATTGTGCCAACGTGTCGTCACGTCCTTGGGCTGCTGTCTTCATTCCAATGGGTGAGAAAATGCTTACATCTATTATTGTTACTCTTTCACATATGTTCATTATCACATTGATATCCAAGTTGCTAAAACTCTAAGGACCAGGGCTAAAAGGCTTGAAGCTTGTTACCTATCTTCGATTCTGTGCTGTATTGTTTGAGAGGAAAGAAAACTGTGGCCTGTTTGCCTCCAAAACTAGGAGACGTATTAAGCATTGTACGCGTCATCGTAGTTGAAGCCTGGGTCGCTGAATTTGATATCGGTCTGCCCTGACATTATTTTCGCATTGGCTTGTACCTGAACCCTGACTCTGGTTCCCAATTAAGTTGCAATTCACTGATTCAAATAGATCTATTTGTGCATACTTGGGTAGTTAGATAGAATATGATTTTTTTATTGTTTTTTATTTGTAAGTAAGATTAGGTTGAGTTATAGTTATTGCAGTCAATATTGAGTAGATAGGTAATGATAGTACAGTCGCAAAAAATAATAGTAGTTGTTGTAGCAATTGTACTAGTATTAATAATAGTTAAAGTAGTAGTAACAATATCAGTAGTAGTTGTTGTTGTAGTGGCGTAGTTGTACTAGTTGTAGTAGTATTAGTAGTAGTAGTAGTAATAGCAGTCACAATAGTAATAGTAGTCACAATAGACAATAGTAATAGTAGTAGTAATAGCAGTAATTGTAGCAATGGTAGTAGTAGTAGCAGTAGAAGTTAGTAACAATAGTAGTAGCAGTAGTGATGGCAGTGGTAGTAGTTGAGTTGTAGTTGTTATAGTTGTTATAGTTGTAGTAGCTGTAGTAGTAGTCGTAGTAATAGTAACAGTAGTCACAACAGTAATAGTAGTAGCAATAACAGCAGTAATTGTAGCGACGGTAGTAGTAGTAGCAGTAGAAGTTAGTAACAATAGTAGTAGCAGTAGTGATGGCAGTGGTAGTAATTGAGTTGTAGTTGTTATAGTTATAGTAGCTGTAGTAGTAGTCGTAGTAATAGTAACAGTAGTCACAACAGTAATAGTAGTAGCAATAACAGCAGTAATTGTAGCGACGGTAGTAGTAGCAGCAGTAGAGGTTATTAACAATAGTAGTAGTAGTAGTGATAGCAGTGGTAGTAGTCGTAGTTTTTATAGGTGTACTAGTTGTAGTAGTAATAGTAGTCACAACAGTAATAGTAGTAGCAATAACAGCAGTAATTGTAGCGACGGTAGTAGCAGTAGCAGTGGAAGTTAGTAACAATAGTAGAAGTAGTAGCGATAGTAGTTGTAGTTGTTATAGTTGTAGTAGTAGTAGCAATAGTTGTTGTTGTTGTTTTCAGTTTTAGTAGTAGCAGTAAAACAGCCAGGCAGTTTTGATTATGTTTTTTGGTTTAAGTCTTTATTTTCACTACTTTATACTAGAAATAATGATAGTATTATATGTAGTGAAAAGTATTGAGTTTATCTTATTTTGCTTTGAGAATTTATCATAATTGTTAGGTTTTTATTTGCACAAATAGCTCAGATTGTTTGACGTGGGTTTTTTCATACGAAGTGGGCCAATTCTAATATGGTACTTGCCTTTGTGTTATGATGTTCAGCCATTCGTCTGATCAAATAATGATGATACGGCCTGGGGGGTGCAGTAAATGCAATGACGCTATGGCCTACGGGGGGCAATGCTTAATACTCTCATGAATAATCTGCCTCGAAATAGAATTTAACGGTCGTAAAGCGACATTTTTTACTAAAAATTGAGGCCCAGGAATGTTTCGAAAATTGGCAGTAAGTTCACATTTTCTGACTTTGAGGACTTTATTTCATGGATCTGTGGATTTGTAACATGCTTCAGAGCCCGGTATTCTATTAGATATCGTTTTGGGAATTAAACTTGGATATTTATTGTGATAATGACGTATTGTGATTGAGTGACAATGTAGATGTAACATTTTCCATCCATGAAGGAATGAAGTCGTTGCTCAATGACGTGACGACACGTTGGCACAAGACCAGGGGACCTTGGGCACATGAGATCATATGATGCATCAAAGTAGTCAGCGGCAGTCCGAGGGTAGGGGCTTGGCAAAGCAGACATGGTGGGGTAATTTTTTTAAAAGTTATTCTACTCCCTCCCACCTTTTGGAAATCAGAGCGTCCGGGACAATGCTCTAATAAGGCCTCTTCCGTTGGAGGGGCCCTTGGCTGCAGGGGCCTAATGACCTCTGCAGATCTCCCTACCCCCTATTTTACCAACCCCAACTACCCCACCCATTGTCCCCGCTATCCTACTACTAGATTGCTACTATAATAATATTACGTCACTATCCTAACGTTACGTAGAAGTATCCCTGAATTAGCCTAAATTTTTAACCTAGTTAAATTACTCTTTAGTTGTCTTATATTAGCCTATTTACCTATATGATCCCAAGAGACAAAGAATACAAGCCCTAGTTTTTATTTGTATAATGTTGTACAAGTTTCAATTAGAAATATGAAAAATTATACATAATTTCTAAAGTGAACAGAAAATGAAGTGTCCTCGCATTCCAACAATCTTTTTTTCTTCTCATCTCATCTTGTTTTGCTTTTTCGATGAAATATCTGCAAGAAAGTAAAAATAAATTCAGACGATATATTGCATTCGACATATAACAAACGATATTTACGAAATCCTTCCATTTAGACACAAACTAAACACCCCAATTTAATAATTGAAACACTTCAGAAATCAACAAATTTCCACATTTATTTTGGTTGAAATAGAATCAAATAAAGATACCAACATTGCTTATGAAAAGAAGCGATAACAGTGAGTTTTAGGGGCCCATATATTTAGTAAAATTCGGCAAAGAGCAATGAATACTTCGTCGAAGCAGTAGCTTCTCCTAAGTTAGGCCTAATTATTTAGGCCTCAAATTACGAACATTTCTCTCGAACAAAGTATAAAAAGGCTGAAATGGCCAAAATTAAACGATATGTTAAGCAAAATTCAATAAACTCACAAGAATAACTCTTTAATGTTTCCATATCCGTTAAACTTTAACTCTAATCTTCCAAGAAATAATATATCGTCGTACTTCGCTTCAAGCAAGATGAGAAAGAGCTGGCAAGCACGCGTTCGTCTTCTTCGTTCGATGCCACGTGATTTAGAACAATTTCATTGGCTGGAGTGCGGGCTGAGAGCTTAGTACCGGGTGCCTCGCAGCGGATCCTAAGTCTCTGTGCAGGCACTAAAAGAAAGAAGAGGGAAACCAGGGGGGGCAATGCACAAAGCCCGTTGAATTCTTTCGCTATTTCGTTAATTGCTCCCCTGATTACCAAAACTTATTCTACCTAATAGTTGAAAATACAGAATAAAACTCCGTCAAATTGAGGTAATCTTATGATATAAATCATATTGATGTATGTAGCATAAAAAGAGATTTTCAAGCCCAATTTTAAGCTACATTACCGGGCTATATTCAATATGAAACAAATATTTACAATGCCAAAGTGCTTTCGAGCCAGATATGCTTATTAAAACTACAAGATATTCCATATAGAAATAAATTTAAAGTTTAAAATCTATCTAATCCATTTGTCAACAGTTGCACAAAACTTGGTTTCATTTTCATTTTTAAATGAATTAGACAATCTATGAATTAGACAATCTTTTTCTGGTTGGGGCCGGAAACATGAAGCTTTCCGTCATTATAACAGACATGATCAGTTTGGGGTTAAGTTAAAGGGTGCCTCCTACAAATATTTCTAGCTGGGGTAGTCTTCTGACTAAGTCTTACCTAAATGCAATACTGAAAAGGGGGTTGTTTCATCGATAGGAAACAGGTTTCATCTTGGTTATAATTGCGTGAAGATAATAACAAAATAAACTAGAAGTGAATTACATTCGAGACAGGTACCATTTGAAATAATCAGAAAATAGCTTCATTGGAGAAGTTGACTGGTTTCGAGCCGAAAATGCTGCGCAGTTAAACTAAGGGAGTCGTATTAATGCTGTCATCAGAAACACACGATAAAGAAGAAAGCAAATTACTCGAGCCGACATCAAGATCGCACATACAGCTCACCGTATTTCTTCATATAATTTCGTATGTACTCTTTGACTTTGATCTTCACTGAATCGTTGCACTCAAGTTCTTCATCTGGTCTGTTTCTGGCTAGCTCTTTCATCAGCAAACCATGTGTAAGCTACATAATTTAAAAAAAAATCATCTTGTGTTAGCACATAAAGGATCTCATAATAGATAATAAACATTCTATAATATTATATAAATTAAATTCAAGAGTGTTGAAGATAGATAGTGGACAAAGCTCATACCTTTCTGGCAAGGAACTTAAAGTCTTCAATTTTGGCAATTCTTGCATGCTTGCAATCGACTTTCTGGTATGGATTTAGGCAATTTACAACAACACCTGATAGCTACGAGGCAAAGACAAAAATTATTAGCTTCCTTTATTGCTTTACGCGTTTTGTTATGCACAAAACATCAACTGTTCTTCACCGTCTTATTTCTTGAAAGACTATATAAGCACTTTTAAACACAAAACAGTTTTGCATTTGCTCTTCTGCAAGCAGATTTCATTACCAAAAAACGATATAAACTACAAATATATAAACTTCTAACCAACTTATTGCATCTTGTTGTGAGAAAGACAACGGAACAAGTACAATCTTTTCCAAGATCATACAAAGTTCCAGTTGCTATAAAGTTCCATATGGAATCACAGTCAAATCTACATAGTTCGAATTCGTGTAATTCGAACTCTATCTAATTCGAACGAAATTCTCTGTCCCTTCAAGGATCATTAAGGCTGACTTTATACGGCCGCATTTTGGTCGCGTCTAATTTAATTCATTAGATTCGACCTAAATGCGACATAAGTGCGACATTCACTTTATACGTGTTTTGTTTGCCGCATTTAATTCAACTCCTCATATCATCGTGACGTAACGAAAAAGGATTGCACATATGCAGAGTGCTTGACTGGGCAAATTTGACATATTTCATCATTATACCACATGAAGTGATTTAATTCAAGGAGAATTTGAATTAAATGCGACCAAAATGCGGCCGTGTAAAGCCACGTCGCATTTGTGTCGCACTTGTGCATTAAGTTCGGCAAATCCTGATGAACTTAATTCAAGTTGCTGCACTTAATTAAATGCTCACTTTATACGGCCGCATTTACGTCGAACTTAATTCAAATCTTGTTTGAATTAAATTCGACACGACCTAAACGCGGCCTTATAAAGTCCACCTAAAGAACCAACCTTAATAAAAGAGACCTCTATAATTCGAACTTTTTGTAATTCGAACATTTTCACGCTTCCCCAGGGTGTTTGAACTAGACAGAGTTGACTGTAGAGAAGTATAACTTGAGGCCTTGAAAACTATCCAGGTCAAGAAAACAGGGAAAGGATATTAGAATCATATGTACCTTCATCTTGAAGTTATCCCTGATCTTTTGCTGCTTTGGTGTCAGCTCAGCCGAACTTGCAGGAATATTGCTCATTCTCGTCGTGCTCACAGCGGGATCTGATATGGCAAGAGGACGCGTGGTAGTGCCGTACCTTGCGGGTGAAATCGAAGAATGGGGTGGTGAGGCGGGCGGAGTGCGAGGGCCCGATCCTAATCCGATCGAGTTCTTCTGAGACATCTGCAAGTAGGACAGTAAATAATATTAAAAAAATATCAAGTCATTTCCTTAAATAAAAACCCGTATGCAAGAACCAACGGATGATTAAGAACTCCAGAATGATATTTCTGCCAAAACAACAGAAGAAACAATAGCCTATTTGCTTTTCAACAATAGGCTGGATGCAAAATTTGCGGGTTTTTGCACGTGGGTTTTACTGTAAGAAGGTAACTGAATTAGAAGAAAGACTGCACTTGCAGGTAATAGAACACGTCATCATGTCATGATTCGAACCCATGTAAGTATATATAACTGGCAGATATCACAGTATCTAGATCAGCATTAACAGCTTAATTATATAGTACAGTCACTTCTACAGTGGCAACCTGGCCATGTGGACCCTTTGATAATAGCAGGCAATTTACGAGGCATTGATTGTAAACTACACAGCTATGTTTTAGTTATGAAGGTGCCACTTCGCTACCAGCCCCCTCAGGTGAAAAAAGCCAGGCCACCACTGACTTCTATCCTATTTTAATACAATATTGCTTCGAAACTTACGTTTAATGGTCTAGCTGGACTTTCATCTTCACAAGTTGGCATGTCCCACTGAGTTCTCCTGAAAAACAAATCAAAAATATAAAAACTAAAAATTAAAAGACTCAAAAACAATCACGACCAATCCACCTTAAATCTGCTACGCTCAAACGGTTAAAGCAGTTTATTCAATTCCTAACGGTCAAATAATTTCTTTCACGCACACGCAAACACGAAAGAGACTCATAATTCGATTCTTACCCTGAATCTATGCATCACTATCTTTCCTGCATATATATACACATGTACATACATATTTACATTAATTCATACCTTAGCCTTGGTTTATGAATCGATACAACTATGACAGCTGGCGGTAACTTGGATAATTGCTCGATCAAACCAAATAATGAGGAGATACAGATAAATATAAAGTTGAATGTCCTCATACCTTGTAATCACGTGATAATAATAGATCTTTCCCTCTGGGTCTGTCGCAGTTTTCCAACCAGGAGGCAGTGACGCAAACGACTTTGAATTGGCAGGACTTTGGCCAAGATCAGATCTCCAGTGATCTCTGGTCGGCGTTCCTAGGTTCATATTCAGACTATCGCCAAGCACTTCGGGACTTCTACTTGTGTACGCATTGACTGCAACACACGGCCGTTGCTGCTGATTGACGGGATGCTGCATCTGATCTGTGGTATCTATGGCTGTCACTCTGCTCTGTTGAACCATATCCTGTAAATGTCTCGTGATAGAAGACGGTGAGCAAACACCCTGCTGACTAACACCACTACTGCTCACTGAAGACAACAGCTGTTGTTGTTGTTGTTGTTGCTGTCCATACAGTTGTCCTTGGTCATCGTAAAATGCGCTTGCTTGCTGCTGTTCTACAGGTTGTTGATGCTGACTTTGTATCTGCGCGTTCTGCTGTTGATATGTGTAGGGCTGGTTCGCGATCGGCATGGGCTGCGTACCATTCATTACCCCCTGCGCATCGATGTTTTGGCCAGTTCTCATGTTTGCTGCTACTATTCCCTGGCCGGGCGGGTTCTACGATTAAAACGTCAACATTGAGTGGTCGAGCGAACGGCAACATCAAGAGGAAAGAGTAACTATCGTGTGGACGATAACCAAAGAGCACACTAACTGCATGAGCCACGACGTCCTTAAGAAAAGCAAGGATAAAACAGTACAAGACACGTACCATACTCCAACTTTGCTGGAAATTCTGCATCTGCGCGTTTTGCGCTGGTTGATTGATCATTTGCATTCCAACATACTGCTGTGGAGGAGCGACAGGTGGTTGTTGGTTCAAATTAGAAGACATTCTTGGCGCATTGTAACCCTGTTGAAAACAAGATACTGTTAGTGTCGGGAAAGATTTCCTTATGCAGCCTTTTAATGGGCATTAAAGGCATTGTAGGGGTGGGAGAGACTAGACCGGAGATTCACCAACCTGGTTTGTCATTGCTTGTGTTTGCCAATCTTGCGTTTGTCGGCCATATTGAGTATCATATCCAGGATTACGAAGCCTCGATTCCATGTTCTTCATACCGGACTGAAAATCGGTCGGTCTATTCTGAAAAACATCCTGTCCCGTTACGTGATGATAGCTGTACGAGCTGCCGGTAGCTTGACTAGTTGCGGACATTGGGAAATTCCTACCGCGGTAGGATCCGGGCTGTTGACCGGTCTGGTTGAATTCTTGAACCCCTGGGGACTTTTGTACTGTGTTCATGTCGTTGTTATGTTGGTACCTGCCTCCTTGGCCCCACATGCGGTTTCTCGCCCGGCCGCGAGTACCTCGTCCACCTCTTGGACTATCTTGATGCTGTGTGCCAGAAGAACGCCACGGTGGGCCCCCTCTCGCAAACCTCCCTCTAATCCTGGTAAATTTTGAATCACCGTAGTCTTCGCTCGAAAGTCGAGAATCGTTCTTTCTCCTCGACGAATCTCCGAACTCTTCTGAACGCTCCTTCTTCGGTGTCAATCTTCCGAACGTATTCAACTCAGCGTCCTCAGACTGCTCCGATTCGCTCATCGTCTTCGTCGAGTGTGGTGATCTCGAGGGGGAGTCCCGTAGATGTGAGTGAGTGGGGGATTCCATCAATGGCCTAATCGGTGAGTTGTTGCTAAGAGACACGAGTGGGTTAAACTGGCGCTTCGGAGAGTACACAGTCGCACTGTCCACATCAAACTTTCGCTTGCTATTCCTGAAATAAAAATCACCAAGTAATGTCAAAGAAAACCTTGAACAAAGCCACACAATACGAATGATTAATATGACAGCATCAAAATGAATGCTAACAGTAAACGATGACAATTAAAGACACGCGGATGCTGTACCTTTTGCTATCGTCTGCCGTAGATGCACTTGCCTCAGAGCCACTGCTATTTTTAGATTGATCCTAGAACATGACAACATTTCATTGTATATTTAAAGCGAAATCAGCCAGCATCGTTTTTAAAAACCTACCAACATCATCTTTTAACATTTAATATAATACATGATACTCAGTATACAATATATTTCATGGAAAAAATTACGCAAGGCTTACCGGTGTCAGTGGTATTTTCTTGGGTATCTTGAAAACCTCCTGCAAAACAAAAAAAGCAAATGAGTCAAAGTGCTGAGTGAAAGAAGATCTACCAACTCACTGCTGCAAAATACAATAGCAAAACATACCCTCAGCATCTTCCATCGATCTAGCAACTCCGAAGCTAAGCTAATAATCTCTTCGTTCTTCTCCGATCCATCTGAATCTTCATCAACTCCGTCAGAATCCTTTGAGTCCTTCCTCTCAGTTATCTTCACCGTCTCCTCGACTTTCTCCGAAGAGCATGGTGTCGACTCTTCCTTATCATTGTCACTGTTAGAGCTGCCGTCCTCATCGGAACGAGTCGAGCCAGCCTCTTGTGGGTCCGACAGCTTTTCAACCAGAGGCAGTAGCTTGCTTTCGTCCAAATGATTCTTGCTCGGTATGGGCAGCAGTTTCAGAAGATTCAATATCTGTGAGGCCAAAGTAAATATACGAATATAATAACATAAATATGACTGCAAACGAAGGGGTAGTAGCCGCAAAGAGAATCACCATCATAATACATTTGCAAACTTGCCTGAAGCTTAAAACTTGCATCACAAGGTGACTCGACCATCCAACTCCACAGCAACGATAATCCATTGTATCGAATAAATGCTTTTAATGCCTTTGTGTCCGTTAATTCCTGCAGGAAAATCAACAATCATGCATACTCTATTCAAATTACCACATTTAGTACTCAAAACCTCTATAGCAGAGGACGTCAGTTCAGAAAAATTTCCTACATTAGCAGGCGCTTATACCTTGAGAATTCGCAAGAAATTCCTTCTGTCTTTCAGCCGAGACGCAGTGATCATCAGCCGTGTGAGGCTGAGAGCTTGACTAGCACTGACGATCTTCTGTTCGTCGCCTAAAATCGCCGTTATTTCTTCATCAAACTGAAAAAATAAGAAAAGGTATTTGTCATACAACACTAAAGAAAGCCTTAATACCTAAATCAAGCTATTCACTCGGGATTCATCCTGTTTACAAATTGATTCCACATGCAAGCAGTATGAAAATAATCGAGTATTCAATTACTCACTGTAAACCCAGTTGTATATTCAGAGATGTTCTTCTTCTTTGCCTTTCGCTTAGGAGAGTCACAAGATGCAGGGGCTGCAATGTAATAACATAAATCAAAATCGCATACCTTACTTGCACGATAAAGACAACGAAAATAAGTAAACAAATCCAGAATTGAATGAGACGTCGGACAATGAAGAACTTACTGTTTTTCAGAGGTACTTTCTTCAACTCGCCAATCACGCCTCTGCAGTTCGAAGAACCACATAGGCACCTCTGTGCTTTCTCTCTGCAAGGAATACAGCACACCATTACACATTATCTAGTCATTTAACTACCAATCAATATTAACTACAGTCAACTCTGTCTCATTCGAACACCCTGGGGAAGCGTGAAAATGTTTGAATTACAAAAAGTTTGAATTATAGAGGTTTATTTTACAAAGGTTGGTTCTTTGGTGATCCTTGAAGGGGCAGAGAATTTCGTTCGAATTAGATAGAGTTCGAATTACACGAGTTCGACCTATGCAGATTTGACTGTACGTATTAATGATCAATTGTCATCAATTAATTATCAGTCATGATAGTTACCCATATCTCTGGTACTGGTAATCAAAACTCAGCTCTTCTCCCGGTTGAATCTCTCGTAAAGAGAAAAATCCGACTCGCAGAAAACCATTCACTGTCCACTGGAAACGAGAAACAATTAGACATTATAATTACAGACTAATACAGATCATGCGACAAGCTCCATGTTTCAACATCTCCATTTATTCGATAACCATTACAGAAGGCAGAAGCGGTAACTGCATCAAGGCAAACTGCCAATCAAGAACAACATGACATACCTTTTGAGTGACGCAATTAGGATCACAGCTGTGATTAATAAACCTAGAGATGTTGCCAGATCTGGTCGCATCGATGATCTGAAATTCAAATTAAATCCCCGTCCATTGGCAAATTGACCACTGCAACATTGTTGGATAAGTGAAAATGCAATACGCAAAGAAGATCAAACAGAACAAAGTCTCTTGGATTTCGGCATACCTCATTTGCTTTCAATGTCATGAAATAATAATGCTTCCTTCCCTCCTGATCGTATGTTTCGGTTCTTTTCATAAATTCAGCATAGTTCACAACTTCTCCGCAATATTCAATGACAAATGAGCCCCTAAACAAATTCAAACCAAAACATCTCATATCAATACAACAGAGACCTTACTCTTGCATTCTAATAAATATTGCAATCTATGTTTCATTAACTAAGAGTGAGTTAGCTTACTCCTCGATCTTCTCTTGTGCTTTCAGTCCCCAGCCCTTTTTTCCAGCTTTGAATACTTCCAAGTTGTACCGACAGCCCTAGAGAAAAATAAATCAAATCTACTTAAATCACATCTAACTGAATGAAGTTGAATTTCATGAAACATCATATTTACTGAATGTCTACATCTTGAGATTGCATAATTATCTCCATGCATTGCAAACTGCTTACAACAAAAAGTTGCCCGATATATCTGCACGTGTTGCAGTGTGTCTACAGTCTACCGTTGCCTATTACAGCCCAGGGTAAACTTATGAACGTGCATCTGAACAAAAAAGCTATCTTACCCTTTGAAAGTTTTTATTTGTGCAAAACTCTCCACAATTGCATTTGCTGCCACTGCATAAAAAACAAAGGAAGAGTCAATAAAATAGATAGAATCGAACGTATATATATGTGCTATTCCATACTGGGTTGTTTTTGCAATTGTTGACGATTTTAGCCATCTTACAATTATTTGCTATCGGTGGAGAGAGAAATATCATTAAAAAATTCTGACCATTCTATCATCAAAAGTCTGTTCATACAGCCTGCACCACAACCAACAAATCCTGACTCATCTGCAACACAACAAAATCCTCAATTACCAAACATAATCAGGTACATATATTCATGTACTATTGTTAAAGCACCCTTAAATAAGAAAATGGGGCTTGAAGAATACCTGGCTCATAGGTGCAGTCACATTTCATCCTGCGCACCTCCTTGTGCATTCTTGACTTCTTCCTGGAAGACAAGAACAAGGAAACCTCAGCATGAGTAAAATACTTCTTATTGTAGAGCCCATAAAACAATGGGCTAAATAATTCGTATTGAAAGCTGTCAAGAATTAAACAAAATTGTGATTGTACATAATATCTAACAATCTTAACATCATACTTGTTAATAAGATAAACATTGTCAGATGCTATGTCATATTGGGGAGGCTCTGTCTCATCCTCGTCATCAATTGAAGATTGAAATGATACATCTCCCAATAGCTGAAAATGAGAAATATGAATTGAGAGTTGTTGCCATTAACTAGGTTTGTCAAGTAGCTCCATCAACATTACTGCATTTGTTTTGACAACAAAAGGCAAACAATTGAATTTTAGTTATCAATGGAAACTGCTAGACAATTTTTACACTTACCTCAGTACTTGTATCTACACTTGAGCTGCTCAAGTTTGTATTAATTTCTGCATTAACAATCTCAGTTTGTCTTCCACTAGTTCTTTCACTGAACAAATAATCAAATACACAATAAAAATTGATCAGCATTGTTATTAACAACAGAAATTCCCTATTTACGTAGTGAAAAATGATAAAAACTCTGCAGAGACTTACCTGGAGATTTTCGGTGATTCCTTATCCAAATCAGACTCCTTAAATTCATCAATACTTTTGCTATCAATTGAAGAAGATACAATGTTCACGCCTCCTTCACTTGAAGAGTAGTTGTCTCTGCCATTTGTAGCTGTTGCCTCTCCTGTGTGAACTTCTTCCTTCTCTTCAACAAAATTGTCATTATTTTCACAACTCTCATCTATATTGCATTGTCTGACTTTAACTAATTCATTGTTCGGCACATCAGCTTCAGGCAAAACTTCAGTTTCATTTTCATCTTCCTCATCATCGACTTCTTCCTTCTCTGTATCCAAATCCATGTCAACATCATCATGATTATTTCCATCATCATCAATGTTTTCTGTTTCGTTTGGTACTGGCTCTATAGCATGAAACATGTCCTCTACAGTAGCATCTTGCACAAACTCAGGCACATCCATTGTTCTGTCTTCTTTATCCAATGCTTCCTGCACTGACATCTCTTCTTTCTCGATATCATCATCATCATCAGCCTCAGGCATATTCACTGTTCCTGTCTCAAAATCCTCCTCCACATCCATACACAATGCATCAGACTTTGGAGATGTTTGCATCTGTTCTTGTTTTACAACTGTTGCTATTTCAACAGCTGGCTTATCCTTATCTCTTATCAATGGAAAGCAAGGTGAAAGCGTTGATGTCTCAAGATCCATGCTCATATTATCTCCACTTGAAAGATATCCAATCATGCTATCAGGTCTGGCATCTTGCTTTGGTTCTCCTCTCTTGTCCTCTCGGAGTTCTGTAATATTTTTATTTATAATATTTCTAACTTCACGATCAACTATTACATCAGACAGTTCATCCTCTTCCCCTGTTGAACCTTCTTCTACTATTGGGTTAGCATTTTCAGAAAGTTCTTCTTCACTTGGCTGTTCAGTTTCTTTTAAATTTGTGCTCAAATGTCTTTCTACAACAGGATCAGAGGCTAAAGGTCTAATTTCATCAAACATCATATTTACAAGTCTATCTTCTTCAACATGCATTTCTCTATTTCTAGTAATTGGTGCTAATTTCTCTGTGGTATCAATCAACAACTGGGCTTGAGTGGTACTATTACAATCTTCCTTGCTGCCAGTTTCTTTTAAGCGTACATCCCATCTTGAAGGCTTCTTCTTCACATTTTCAGCAATGAGTTTACCACCAGGAATATCTGATTCTTTGGGCCTTGGCTTGAAGGCATCCAGGCTTTCAGTCTTCCCAGCAAAAGCATTATTCATCTTGTTTGAACTCCTTTTCTTTCCTATCTGGAATCATCAGTTTTCATATGCTCCAATATTTGAGCACAACAAACTTCAATATCTGCCAAATCGCTAGGTATCATTAACCAATTCTTTTCAGCGTTGCCTGGCGCATTTATTCTTTACAGGCTTCGATAGAACCTTGTAAAAACAAATGGCCTAAAACCTTGCTTTGCTGTTGTGAAAACTTTAACAAATTGATCCACTCCAAGAACAGTTAATTACGATCTCATTAGAAAATCAAATCAACAAATAAGATACTTCTCAGTTGCATAAACTACTTCAGTCTATCGCTAAGATCCTCGATGATGGATATAATCAAACTTGGTACATTGAAAATGCTATAAACAGATCTTCTTCATGGAATGATCAGTAGAATTCTGTGAGAATCATCTATAGAATTCCGAGTTAATTTATAGTGATTGCAATTCTAAATACATCATATACTATCCTGATGAATTTCACACACAATATATACAGATTTCACCTGAATATCAGCATAAATCAACGACTATTTCTGCCCTGGTTTCCTCATAAACTTTTCTTTGTTCTCACACCATTCGCCATCATCCTTCCATTCCCTTCAGCACCATATTTCCCACCAAAGCATGTTGGGATAGCATCTTATTCGCCATCAAGCGTGTTATTGCGGGAGGGTGGGTCTTGGGGATGAGGGGGCTGTTATTAAGGTAAGCCCTTCAGCCTGTGATTGTAAAAAGATTTATTTTGAATAGGCATCATAAAATTAGCTTCATATTGAAGACTTGTTAGTATTAAAACACAAATGACAAGAAGAAAGTTAAAGCTGACCGAAACGTAAAAAGCAATGTTTATGCGGCACTTATTACGTATTAAAAAGCTGACGTAACATGACGTAATTTTATGACGAAATCACCTCGTTTTCGCTCTTTTTGAAATCCTCCAGAACGAGTAGAGTACAACGATCTTCAAAAAACTGGAAGCAAAAAAGACTTTGAAGAGAAAATTATTGAAGCATTGATTGAAAAGGACCAATGCCGAATTAATTCTCGGAAATTATAAAGCTGTAGTCTTTAATTTTATCCCGCAATTGGAAAGCATCAAGATAAGAAAGTTTTAGTTGGAAATTGAGAGGGTGTTGCATACCTAACCTTCGAATTTTGGCCTAAATCTTTTTGATAAATTTCTCCCTGAAAATGTGGCCTATTATTTTTGCTGGAGCAAGAGCATACGCACCATACATTGTTTTTCCTGCAGCATTGGTTGTTGGAACTGTTGGTTACTTGGTTGAATCCAGCTTATCAAATCGAGAAGCAGCCAAATTGCAAGCACCAAGCACGTTAGAAGCAAGAGGTGATCGGTTACTGGAAAGCCTTGAAAATCCTGCCGAAGTAAAGAGCCTGAAAGAAAAGAAAGACATTCCGAGATCAGTGTTAGATAGAAATTTAAAGCCCGGTACTTATAGTTAAAATTGATTCAAGCTACAAAATAAATTTAATTGTGGACTAAATTGTTAGCTAAAGTACCTAAATATAAGTGTAGCTGGCTTGACTATAGTAATGGAGTGTACCTAATAGCTGAATATGCTTTTGTACATGTGCAATGTGTGATGCAACTTCTTTAACTTCTATGCATGCATCTTTCTTTTCAAGTTGAATAATCTACGTTAAAAGCAAGAAAAATTCAGAAAATACCTTGTATCTCTTCTTTTCACCCAATTAAACTGTCAATAAAATTTCCATATAGTGGCCTTCCTTTCCTTTGGATTATTTAAGCAACTTCAAATTTATGGTGCTTTATCAGATCCAATAAAAGATCTCATAATAAAACAAAACATAAGGGATCAATATACATTGTGATATCAATTTTTTTCAACAATTTCTAATAAAGTAAAATATATTGATAAATTTAGTCAAATTGAACCCTTTTTGATAAAAATCACGAAAATGTTCTTTTTAAATTTTCTTATTTACAATGATGCATTAATATCTACAAAAGAAGCATGGCACATCAGAAGGAAATACTATTGATAAAAAACCAGGAAAAGAGTAAACATTTGAGAAGGAAAAGAGTAAACATTTGAGACAGGAAAAGAGTAAACATTTGAGAAAGAAAGACAAAGTGTAAGTCTGAAAGTTTAAAAAGGGCTAAACCAAAGTAAGTCAAAAGAAATGTTAATTTAGAGAATAATAGAAACTGAGAAATATCAAGCTTATATCCACATTATTTGTGGCAATTTGTAGGTAAGCAAGAACTAAAATGAAGTTGAATAAAAAAAGAAATATATGAGGATGTTTTTGAGCTAAGAAAAACCTCTGCTCAACATTATTTTCTTTCCATGTACACATCCATGAATCTGTTCCCAGCTGAAAAGTTGTCCAACTTATTCAGGATACTGCGAGGCGCCCCTGGGTTGTAATTGCGAGGAAAATCGTTAGTGACGCCAACGTTGCTCAATCTGTCTGCGTCGGAGCATGCGCGTTTTCTTTCTAGGATGCCTTTCAAGTAATGGTAGTCGTTGTTCTCCTTTCCCAACGCCCGAACTTCACTTTGCTTTGGTCGCTTTGCGTTCAACGGTCGATCGCACTGACGCTCATGCAAAAGTCTTTCAGCAGTCTTCCTGTGTGCGGATAAGAGAAGCAAGAATCATTATACCTGAATCCACACGCGTGATCGCGCTTTGAATTGGGTAGGGGGCATTGCGTTATTGCCAAAGATAATTGATTGGCAGTAAAATGTAAAATCAGAATGATTGCAGTAGGTAAATAATTCGTGCAGAATAATCAGTAACCTTGCCAGCTTTTCGTCTGCTAATGCCTCCCTTTCACAAAGCAACCTTTCTCTTCCTAAAGAAGACAATAAAGACTGGATACACAACATTGTAAAACCCATAGCCAACAAAGGACTAGCTAACCATTTGTTTCTGCTAAAGGACGCGCACAACTGTAGGTTTCATCGCAAAACAGTCAACATACTGTCAAGTTCTTTTTCTTTATCTTCAAGAAGTTTTTCCTTCGCTTTCAGAGCCTCTTCTTTTCTTCTCAGTTGCGAAGCCCTGGATAAAGTCAAAGAAATTCTCAATTATTTATTTATTTATTCTTTTATTTACTTATTTATTTACTTATTAGTTTAACCTAATGATTAAAACGTGTATAATTTGCGATTATAGGACTATCTTAAATTTCTTAGTTTTGTAAAAAGAAATTCTCAATAGAGTCAAAACCCGCATAAAAAACAAGTGGATTAAGAACTTAAAAGCTGTCACTTCTGCTTAAAATAATGGGAGAAACTATAGCATATTTTGTTTAAACAATAGACTGGATGAAAAATATTTAGGTTCTTTACTGCGAGCTTTTGCTATTATGCGCATAATCGAATAATTTGACCTCTAATGTATGATAATGATTTCTTAACTTTTATGAGAAGATCGACGTCTAGATTTGATGAAAATCAAATTTGGAGTAAGAATGATAAAAATTAAATTAAGATTCAGTTACGTGGCATCGGCAGAGCTTAATTTTCTTTCTTTATTGCTAAACATGTTTGAATACTTGGAAACAGCAGGATGCCTCAAAATTTCATCAATGCTTGGTCGGCAGTCGTCCTGTTAAATTATATTGCATACCGTTACAAAATCCGCTGAAAATCGCTTAATTTTCAGGGGGGTTATTCAAGAGAGGGGCCTTATTCAAGAGAGGGGGTTTATTCAAGAGAAGGGGCTCAATCAAGAGAGGGGGCTTATTCAAGACAGGGGGCTTAATCAAGAGAGGGGACTTAATCAAGAGAGGGTGCTCAATCAAGAGAGGGGGCTTATTCAGAAGTGGGGGTTCATTAGAGAATTTTAGTATACCATGGTGCACTGTGGAAGAAAAAACTAGGCAATGAAATGAAGAGACAAAAAAAATAAATTGGGCAACTTACAGATACTTGCAACATCCATTTGATAAATTCTCTAAGTTCATCTGAAAAGTGGCCTGGTATTGGCTTGAACTTTCCGTCACGTATCTTTACAGCCAACATTCGTTGATCCATGGCAAGAAACGGAGGATGAAGTGCACACAATTCGTAGAGCAAACATCCTAATGACCAGATATCCGATTTTTCGTTATACAACATTTTGCTAACTTGTTCCTGTGAAAAAAAAATGCAAACATGATGAATGCTATGCAGAGGAGGTATATAACAGCTCACCAGAACGATACAGCCTGCTTCCATACTGTATTTCCCTGGTATTTATTATATTGATTAATGCCCTGATATTTATTAAACCTAGCACTTTCTGGGGGGGCATCTATTTGGGGAGAAATCTAATCAAGAAAAGTTTAAGTTTATTGGTTGAGCAGGTTAAAAACGATGGCAGTGATAGCTAATGTGTACCTGCCATCTATCCACATTTACAGTTTATTAGCAGTGTTTCCAAGGTAAGATAGAATGAAATAGCATTCTGATTCTACGTAGTTTGATCAACTAAGCACCTAGCACACAAAAACATAATATTTGTCATTGAAAAACATGCAGTCTAGACATATTAAGAGTATACTTACTGGAGACATATAATAAGGTGTACCAACAAACGTCTTTGCAAAACTTGTATCATGATTGAGCACTCTTGCCAGTCCAAAATCACCCAGTTTCACATTGCCCTCACAATCCATGAAAACATTAGCTGGTTTTAAGTCACGGTGCAAAATATGACCACCACCTTTCTTTCTGTGGCACTCTTTCAGTGCAAGAGACAGTTGATACAAGACTTTCCATACAAATTGTTCTTCTATTAGCTTTCTAAATGAAAGAAGGGGGCACAAATATGAGAAAAAACAATCATCTTAGTGACTACATAGCACATGCTATGTCAACTATGACCCTCTTTACCTGGCCCCACTCTACATAGAACCCCCCTTTTGAAAGAAGATTTTGAATTTAACCCCTATGGATTTTAAAATTGTAAAAAGTGATGAAATTGTGATTGATTAAACCAGAAAAGCTTAGGAACGTTACGAGAACTTTTCTCAGTAGTTTGTTTAAAAATTTGAAGAAGCCTTCCTCTCTATTAAGCCCAAGTCACTAAGCCTGGTCCGGGGCTTAATAGAGCCATAAAACTGGTACAATATAGCTGCAAAATGTCCCTGGTAGTTCCATCTTACCTTTCTCGCTTGTGCTTTGAGATGATATGAGATAAATCACCTTTTTCACAATGCTCCATCACAATGTAAATTGTTGTCTTAGTTCTATCAATAATCCTATCATAGTATCTCACAATATTATTGTGCCTTAATTCCCTGAGTAGATTCACTTCAGACACGAGCATCTGTTTTTCAACTTCACTCATCTGACCATAGTTTAATTCTTTCCAAACAAGACACTGAAAAGAAGTGAAATTAAAAACAACATAACAACCGAGTCGCACCTCGCACACGCATACATATTCACGTCAAACAAACATTATAGACAATATCAGGTTATACCTTTCCATCAGTTTTTCTTCTCACTTTCTTGCAAGTTCCATACGACCCAGATCCTACAGTCTCTATAACAACATAGTCATCCAATTTACTTGAAGGCATGGTTGGCTTTTGATTAAACTGCCAAAAGAGCTTCAAAATAATGGCCTTTCTCTAGTGTATACAATTTAGGCCACTTCTCTTTCCAGGGTATGGTATAACTGATTCACCGACTTTAGCTGGAAAATTGTGCAAAACCTATAAAGTTTCAAATGCTTGGTGTATTATCCCATCTGCTGCTAAGAGGTAGCGTTTTTCTGCTTCATTCACGTAACTTTTAGATGAAAAGAAGATTTATTTTGCTGCTTGAAGCCGTTGAATTTTCCGCCATTTAATAATTACACAGATCATTGGAGGATTGACTCGAGCTCTGATTGGTTGCTTGCATAGCCCACAGGGAAATGTGAAGAATTGTGTACAACCTATAAAATTGAAATTGATATTCTCCTCTCGACAATGGGATAATAAAACCATTGTTAATTGACAAAAGATTCTTTCTACTGACAATGATATGACGAGAAGGACAGGAAATTAATATTGAAAACTCTTTACGTGACAAAAGGTAAAAAGATCAAATGCAATAAAGGTTCCATTAAGGCCGGCGAAGGAATTTTTCTCGCCCTTCTACACCGTACACCGTCTAATTTTTTAAGTTTTCATGTTTCGCTTAGGCTTAGCATTCATGAACATAAGTGGACATTTATCAACGAATCCTTTGACAAGCAACGCGTCCTGTTATGACATCCGTCAAAGCAGTGTCTGCTCAGCTATACAAACAATAAGGAAACATATTTATATTGAAAAGAGCTTTAAAAATACAATCATAGCAAATTCGCACACACAAAAATTTAGAGATATATAAAATATAGAATTATACATATACAACCTAGATAAGACAGTACGGTGTCATTTTATATTGATTGATGATTTTCAACCAAAAAGCCACGAACCAAAAGTCGTGTTCCCTGTTCAAATAACTGTTTATCTGCAAGTAAATATTGACGTCAAAAGGCATTGTTCCATAAAAGTCTCAACTACGCAATAAACTGCATGTACAAGTTTGTAACAGAGAGAAAGAAAGAAATGTCTGTGTTCTCAGCCCAGCCATGTTCACAATAATTTTTACAGTCTTTTAAATTTCTTGGCAGTGTTTACGTTTTGATCAAGCAGGACAGCACTTTCTAAATACTTGATGTAACCCACAGCTGCTTCAAGCACAGCTAACTCATCGAAGGTGTTCTTCACGTCAATAAACATCGTAGCAGGGAGCAATGCTTCCAACTCGTGAAAGGCTTTGGCATAGTTGAGCATCTCGTCACTATTCTTGTTGATAACATTACAATGATGGCCATTTGCTCTATTCTTTTCCGAAGAAAGCTTCATTGTTGTAGTACCAGCAGTGGTGGTCGTTACTGCTATCGTGTCTTCTCCTGCTGATGACATTATCAAAAGAACTTCGATTCCACTATGTCTTGTTGTTGGTTTCTTTTTGCCAAGAAAAGAGCAAGCTGTGAAAATTATATTCAATTATGATTTTCGTTGATATTAAGTGAATCCGTCGCTTTTCAGATTAATTTTCCACCACGATTCACCTCTGTCTGAGCCCAAGCTGATATTTAGATTCGCAGTTCAACGCTGCTCTATGATTCAGTCTTTAACTGTTTCAGCTACTCTCAAACAAGTCCTTAATTGACGAACAACTTCTCATTTTACGGAGTTGTCTGTGTTGTTGTGAAGGAATGTCATGAACAATCACTCATCTGATCTCTCTCGGGCCCCTGTGAATTGCAATTACCAAATTGATAAAGAGGCTAGCTCCAAAGTTATGTAACGTCATCATGATCCGAATTTTTAAACATCACAGAACCGATCACATCACGCAACGAAGAATATGGCGGGTGATATCAAAAATTACAAGTCATGAAATAAATAAAAAAGCCAACCATTCTTTTATTTGACAACGATGTCTCCCTCAGTACCATTAGCAAGTGACACATTGACACTTTTCTGCAGAAGGCACTCGGACACGCTTGTGTCTTCCGTTCGCACACTTCTTCAGTTTAAACTTCTTTTTGACGACCTTTGTGGCCTGGCAGCACTTGCAGTGGTTCTTGAAGTGGGGCGGATCGCTGGTGATTTGAACGTACGACTGGCATAATCCGAGACACGCCATGACAGTGACAATTTCTGGCTCGCATTTGTGCCGTGTTATAGGTACTTTGAAAGGTGCGGGCTGGCAAAAAAGCGTCATTTTCGCATCACGCCAAGGATTATTGAACTCTCCCATCGCAGGCGTTGTTAACTCCAAAGCCAAAGCAAAGTTAACCAGCAAAAGGCATTGGATTCGCGATATTTTTCTCGTGTTTAGCATTTCTGAATGATGTATGTTGATGTTCTGTCGTTGCGTCCGCCAAGCTTGTTAGTTTGAAAGTAGTGTGACCAGTCCCGTAGTTGTTTTCCTCAACTTCAAAAGACGAGAGAGTATCGAATCTACAAAAATAATGCAAGTCATCAAAACTATAAAAGGAACAGGTAATAAATACCTTTTCTTTTCTGTTTTATTGCAAGAAGTAGGCGTAATTAATTATGCGGAAAAATGCCGAGTGGGATGGCAAAGGAACGTTAATCAGAAACGGTGCATGCCTTGGGTACGGCTGCGTGGGGGAAGCGTAATACACATTGTTTGATAATAGTACTCACCAGTTCAGATGAATCGTACAAAACTGATGTAAGATGTGACAATGTACTGCTATTTATGGCGTCTAGTAATAAATGCCAACGCTCCTTGTTTTCGTTCCAGTTAATAAATGTCCAGGTTAATTATTCCATTACTTGGGTGTAGTTGCATTGTTGGAATTTCGTCATTGGAATGTAAAGTTTCGAATTGGAAATTCTTCGTGACGAAATCTTGCGGCAGTTGGTGAATGGAAAGTACCCTGGTTCATGGTCTCCCGTTGAAAAATTAAAATAACCCATGCTGGGAAATAATGCCGAACAATGGTACCGGAAAAACGTCATTCGTTTTCCAAATCAAAGTTCAAACAAATTACGGGATTTAACAAAAAATGTCGCTGATTATGAAGAAAGCCACTTCTTCATTGCTGAATGGCTGAAACAATGAACACGTTTCCTTTCTGTAAACGCTGTTCGTGCTTATTATTACGTTACACCCATTTTGACTCGCGAAGCGCATGCGCAAGCGAGTATATGTTGGTGAGTGGGGAAAAATGTTGTGTTCTGTGTCTGTGTCTGTGTCTGTGTCATAGAGATAGACTCATTACATTGCGTCCCTGTGCTTCGCTCGCAACTCGCTCAACACAAGGGACTTATGGACTTACTGTTCAAAAACTGTCCAAAAAATTAAAGCCTCGCTCTCATGTAATGCTACAAGATTAAAACTTGGAAAGTGCCGGGAGGACTCAAAAATTTCAATATTTTGTGTTGCCGCCTCTGAGCTGAACAAGTTTTCATTTTATTTTAAACAAAAGATGCAAATGGTTGCATATCCAAGATTTTTTAATTGGGAGTATAGAAGCAGGTAATTTTCATTTTTAGTTTCCAATTTAGTTCTTGTTGGATTTTGCAAATTACCAGCGGTTGTTTAACTTGATTTCATGTTTGATTTGATAAACATGTCTAGGCCTTTGACGAACCGACAAATTCATTTTTTGGGTTACAATGAAAAGTAATTATTTTCATTGTTACATTCACAGATTAAATCCCAGATGCATGTTCAGCTGAAGGACGAAGGGCTAGTATTTATTAGTAAATTAACACGCTTCAATGAACCATAATTTCTAACTTTACTTTTGGTTATACTGACTCTGAATTGGAAGAAGAAACTTTGATATATTCAATATTTACTTTGAATTACTTAGAGAAAATAATTTTTAATTTTGACTATAGAATAACTTTTCTTGATAATGAGATTATTAGTATCTAGTTTTATATGTAATAATACATGAAATGCTTTTTGCTTTCTTAATTGGTGGTGAATACACGCGTGTTGTTTTTCATAATCACGAATGCAACAAGTCCTGATGAAATGTAATTCTCAAACGAAAAGCAGTTTTTACCTTAACTTGTGCAAGACCCATATACAAAAACAAAGAATTGGTGAGGACTTTTTTGTAAATATTTCTCGGAAAAGCACGAAAATTTATTGAGTTTATATCCATTTTAAATTTTCTCACAGCTTCAGCATTTTCCCGCCATTAAATTAAAAATTGACGCCACGCCACTTTTTACAGTCCAGATTGGTCCGTAAAATATCGAGTTAAACCTAATCTTACATGGCCTAAGTTGTGGTTGAACGTGATTGGTCAAAAAGAACAATAGCCATTGTTTAAAAGCCAAATGCTGCAATCTGATTGAGCCGACAAAAATTTGTCGGGAGAGGAGATTTTTGGACAGTTTTTGACCTGAAAGTCCATAAGTCCCTCAAACGAGCGTGGTGAAAACGAGCGAGGCACAGGGACGCAATGTAGTGAGTCTATCATAGAGATAGGATATAAGATAATCTAGAGTGCGAACGAGGCTCATCCTCCAGACGCCAAAAATCCTCCAATGGCGGCCATTTTTTTACCACTTGATACTTCGAAACCCTGTGACTGCGCACAGGGACGCAAGATTTTCAAAGTGTTTGAGCACAGGGATACAAGAATTCACCCTCCAAGAGATATCTAGGCCTAACAATTCGTGCCATTACAAATTGCATTAAAGTTTGTAAATTGTAATAATATTGTAAAAACAACCATAAACTTTCAGTATAATGAATATAACATAATGTTTTAAAGATTAGAATGTTTCTTTGAGGTTCTTAATTGAAAGTATCAATGCATCATTGACTTCAAAATGTGAAGTTCTAGCTGTGGAGTTTTGTCCGCCATTTTGCTGGAGGGTGGCTGGCTAGAAATTTTTGCTTCACCCGCTATACAGAGGGAGTATCGGCCGTTAGCACTCTAGATTATCTTATATCCTATCTCTATGGTCTGTGTAGACTTTTACTTGCCCATATAAGGTATGTGCCTCAGATTCAAACGTTCACTTTTGATTTGAAGTGAGGCTACCAAGTATGATATCACTTTGCAAGTTTTTCATTGGATAAAATGTAAACTTGTTGAAATAACAAACAACATGACGTACCATACTATGCATGCCCTCTTAGTTTCTTAGGGTTTCGTACCTAATTATGGCACGAAAAGTTTCTTGGCAAGTTTCTTATCATTGTTGAGATTTGTTACAACTCTGTGGAAATGAAGTGCGCAAGTTGTTTTTAACAATTTTTCTCGTTAAAACAACATAAACAGTTTTTTAACTTTGTTCAGTCACACAAAATCTCCTATGAAAGTTTATTAAGTTTTGAAAATATTGGCCTATGGTTTCTTATAAAAAAATGGGTGTATTATATATGACAAAACAAGAAATTGTAAGTGATAAACCAGACTATTGAATTGAACTGCCCGTCAAATGGCATGGCGGGAAAAACAACCCTTCCATAACAAAAGTTTTTCAACAGGATTATAAAGAATATCCTTATATCAATGAGTGGCAAGCAACCAAGCTTTGAAAAGAAATTATAGCAAATTCTCAATTAGGGGCAAACAACCAAACCAGAGGTTATATGCAATAACCTTCAACTTGTTGAAGTTTGCATTAATTGGTAGATAGATAGAGATAAAATAATACAAACAAAATATAGCAATTGTCATGCATATAAAAATATACAGTTCCTGTACCAAAATTAAAAAATATTCAGCCTGAAAAATATCCAATATCATCTGTTAGATCCTTCTTAACTCCTGCTCCAGTCAGAGAAATATTATATAAAATTACTTACATCAGAGATACCAAATGTTTCATTACATGCAGACACCAGATATGTTCTTGTCATGAAAAATTCTGCCAGAATTATACAAATTGATAATCGTTAGAAAATTACTTGGTGAATGAGATATAAAACTTGGTTAACAAGTAGCATGTTGACAGCCACAACCAGTAGCAGAATCAATTTGAATGGATCGATCTACTCCTGGATCACATTGAGCAAATTGAAATGTCTTTCTTTCGATTCCAGTTGACTTGCAACACATGCATTGGTTATTAAAATGTGGTGCATGGGATTCAAGTTTGACATAAGACTTGCATAAGCCAAGGCATGCAGTTATTGGAAACCTTTCTGCAATGCATCCTACCTTTGATGCCTTTGCACGATACTGTTCACTTTTGCAGTAAATCGACATACCACTCCACGGATCATATGCACAGCAAAGGCCAATGAGGAGTAGTATCATCCACGTAACTGCCAGAATTCGCAATGCACTGATAGCCATGACTGGACTTGTAAATAACCTAAAGGAGAGATCATTTCAGATATAATTAACTGTAAGAAACTGCATCTAGCTCAATATGTTGATGTTGGGACATATTTCAATTCAATAAATATCAAAACAACCAAGGGAATGCCCACTCAAATTATGAAGTCAATCCTAGCAAACACTGGGGGAAACATTTGTAAATGCCATGCCACTGAAATGTTTACATCTTTCAGTGGCCCGTCATAGTAGAAGCTGGTATTGCTTGGTGTTCAAAAGTTCATGAACAGAAATTAAAACAGAATAAAAGCTTACCTAAGTACTTTCCTACAGCAAAATAACTGTCAGCCTTTTGGGTTGACTTCCTTCCAGTGGTATTGTGTCAAAATTACTTGGTCCGTAGTCCTATCCTGTTTAAGTATGATATGATAACTGAAAATAATAGAAAATATGCTACGTGCATACTCTTCGTCCGATAACAATTCAATTGCGTTCGTGGGGAAGATTGGGATTAAGTTAATACTAATCCTATTAGGGCGGAGAATGATGAACGGGAAATGACAAATTAAAGTTGTTTGCACAAAACGAATAGACAATCGCTTAGGCCTGGATCACGTGAAATCTGAGGCCTCAAAGATTTGGATTGGCAAAATCTAAATGTTATTGAAATATACAAAATATAATGCACATATGATGCAAAATGCATAATTTAACTCACTTTGAACTTTTCAAAAACCCTGCCAGCTCAGCAAGAATTGTGTGCGTGCAGGCAAGGCAAGCTTGAAAGCTGCTGAGATTGAACATAAGAGCTGTGTGGGCGTGGAAGGTTTGCTTTCATCCTCCTCCACTCTTCCTCCACATGTGCTCCTCCGGTTTCGAGCTCAAACTTCGAACGTTTCCATGACTGCGACGTCCAGACAAGTGATCACCCATGATCACCTTCTGAACAATTTGGCATTTGGGTTATATCAATTAGACTAGATGTAAACAACGTTTAGGCGGGTGCTGCTCGAGAAGATAAAGAATAAATAGCAGGTATGTTCAAATGAATTAATTAAAAAATATGAAGGAAGTAGCTACGACTGGGCTCTGGCTTGGCTGGCAGTGATGGGGGCGTTGCTGTTGGCAACGCTGTTGTACGCGTCTTTCCATTGGCATAATAGATGGTAAAATAGCAAAAAAATAAGGTTGAACTTAAATTATGGAGACAAAGGAGAGCAAATGATATAAATACACATGCGTATTTACTTTCGTGCCCACAATTAGAAAACCTGTGCACACGATTCCAGATAAATATTTTAGCGTGTTTATATCTATCGGTGGCGAGTCACCAAGCAGATGTCGCTGGATATATATGAACAGACCGGCACTGTTGGCCTCGTCGCCCCGGTGTACCAACAGAGTTAGTAGTTGAGTACGATACGCGGATGGTTTTTCGGCGTTTCTGCCGGAAAAACATTCTCGACGGAAAGACGAAAAGTCCCGGTACGCCGGGGATCTACTTTCTCTTGTAGATCCTCGGTGTACCAGGCCTCATTTAATTTCAACTCAACTTCAACTCAACTTCAACTCAACTTCAAGTGGAGCTCGGTGGAATCGACCCGTGACTCCATGAGTGGCAAGCACAAGTGCCAACCACTTCGCCACAAGAGTTGAACTAACAAAAAAGCTAATACTAAATGGTCCATTTTGGATTCGCACGAAAATGTATATAACGCCAGTGATGAATTCTAAAACCAACACGCGGCTAAACGGAGGAGGATTTGAGGCCATGCGATGGCTAGAATGACACAGACAAATACACAAACATCCTCACAAGATTTTTCTCCACAAGGACTCGGTTATATTCTGCTGCGCAGCCGCTTCGCTTCGCTCCGCTACGCAGCAGCAAATACAAGATTTCATTTTTGAAAAAGCTTTACGCTTTATGCATTTCAAAAAACCTTAGGAAGTAGATGGATTACAAAATACTTTCTCAAATTCTTTGAACAGCACAGCACCTTGTTGAGCTATAATCACAACATTGTAGCTACATAACGGTAAAACACCAATCATAGCGAAACTCAAAACAAAAACCTTAAAAGACTGCGATTAAAAGTTACCTCTGTCCCAATTTACTTTCAGATCTCTGTCCCAATTTACTTCTAAAGTTCAGATCGCCTCATGTGACCACAAACTTCACAGTCTATGTACAAACGAATCGCTGAAAAAAGGACACAATATTGCTTACACTTGAGCCAGAAATATGGAGATAAATAGCAAACAGAAAAATTAGAAAGCACAGTAAGATATCATGTAATTACCTGTGTGTTATTAATCGTACCCATCTCATTGGAGTATATAGGTTATTCTTCTCAAATACTTTCAGATATTTAATTGTAATGCCAGAACAGACGTACATGGGAGCTTCGAAATCAACGCTGAAAGTCAACGAGCAATTTTAATAAGATAACAATCAATAATTGAAAAATCTTGGTTATATTTACTAACATTCACACCAAGGGAAATAAGATTGATATATACAAAAACTCGATACCTTATTGGTCCGATTTCTTGTCTTGATGATGCAGAGATAAATGGAAGATTTATCTGCAAAGCAAAATGTTTATTATATGATGTTTTCCAATAAGAGGAGGCTACAAAATTTAGCAGTAGCTGCAGCGAATAGCTCAAAATAGCTGCATACATAGGTTTCAAGTAGTTGCATATGTCTACGAAATTTGACGACTGTTAATATCATACTTTGAACTTTGCGACGTGACTTTTGCCTCCAGACATTTTCTTGATTCCCCAGTAAATTGTTTTTTCGCTTCCTTTAAATTCGACGGTTTTTGAACCAGTTGAAACGTCGTGCGAGACACTATAGAAACAAGAGAAAATGCCCAAAGTTCAATTAAAGCACCAACTCAGTTGAGAGATACAGCTCAAGTGTAAACATCAAATACATAGCCTACCTAACTGTTGCCCTTGGTACTGGGAGGCGAATTATGATGTTACTTGCAGCACTAAAGAGTGGAAAGGAGACAGGCATGTCATATCAATCTCAATTTAAACCCACTGTTCATGACTTACATTACGCGCTATGAACGGGCAGCAACGACATATGCAATGCACAATTGCCATCTTCGAAATGCAGATGCTAGAAAATTCAAAAAAGTGACTTACTTTAAATGAGGTAACTCGCAAGACAATGTAAACTCGACTTTGATGGACCTGAAAAGAATGCATTACAAATTGCTATCACAACATTTCATATGACTCCAACAGTTGCATAAATTAGATCGCATAAATTACGAGCTGCAACAATCTGGTCAGTTCGGTTGAATAGCTAAAAGTTTGATTGAAGCCATGTAAGCAGCATAATTGAAGATGTTTGTGACAGTTTAATTGATTTGATTCGCAATTGTTTATTAAAAACTAATAACATCATCGTCCCACTCACTTTTCATTATCTCCTTCGCTGATGTAAGGCTGCAGTTTAAAAGGTAAGGGTCGGCTCATCTCACCAGACAAATGGTAATTCATGGCTATGAACTAAAAACACAATATACTATACAATACACAATGCATTATATACAACAATAATGTACAATACAAGTCAGCCAATGAGCAACACAAGTCTATGGATAGACAGTGTAAAAGTCCTCACTTCCCCTCCCCCTCCCTCCCCCATTCCAACTCAATGCAACTGGATCCATGGTACAAGGTACAGTGTATACGACAAATTAAGCCTCGTATTAGATGAATTGTAAAAGGCCTGCAATAGAGACAAGACTACATTACCTCGCCATCGGGTGGCATGATATTCAGCTCGCTGTTTCTTTCAAATGCCTCAACGTCAACATTGTCATGGAGACAAAAATCATCTAAAATAATCTTACCACGAGACCCTGAAAGATGAAGTTGGAGTAATTTTACAACGCAGAAAAGCCAGCTAACTTAGCATGGCCCTGAGGTCTCGAAAAAGCGTGGTCATCTATTGATTGCATTGAAAAAAGCATAACTATATCTGTTTGCTTCCATCTCCTTTCCATGGGGTATTCCTAAAGCTCTTTAAAAGTAGGTGAGAATGCGCAGTAGCACGTTAAGCCCAGTGCACAGGAGTATATATGTCGTAATAACAATCAGCGTGTCCTTCGACGTGTTATGTAGGTCAACTCACTACAATGACTACACTGCGCTCTGAGCTTTCATTCGTTCCGTTTCTCACTGGGCAATTCAATTCAATAGGGGGTATCTATGCGATGAGTCTGGTGGATATAGGTGGATAGATATACTTAATGGTCCAAGAGTTTTTAAACAGGGGTTCAGAGTACATTTGGTTTTGGAAATGCTCCTTAAAACAAATACAGTAAGCACATCTGACATCTGTGATGTTAGCTCTAGACTAAACTGCATTGAATAAAGCATTTTCATGTAGATTCTTACCTTTTCTGGTTGTCAAATCATCACTTAAGCCAATTCTAATTTCTGTAAAATCAATAATGATACATTATTGCATATATATCATGAACAGGCTGCATGGGTTAAGTTACTAGTGCCACTCAACACACATAAATGTATAAAAATTACCAGGATTTCCTGCCAAAAAACTCTTCACTTGAATGAATCCATCAATTTCTGATCTGATAAGCTTTCCCTAAAAAGAGAATGAATGTAGCATCATAGAAACAACTGATATCAAGAAGATCTAGTTGGGAGGCTGCAATAAAAGGAAAGACACACACTGCACACTTCAACTGCTCACATTTGCTGCAAAAAGAGCTGTTAACCTTTCCAATACATCAATGAATACTTCATTTTTTCTTCCACCTTTCTGTAAAGATTAAAGTTAGGAAAATTACATATTAACTAACAACATGCAGTAATTATTGGCAGCATGATATTTCTTATATCTTATTGAAGCATTATTTCATAGCATGTATATGCACCTTTGAGCTAGACTGCACTGATAGATTAGAGGCAGTACTTGGCAAAGTCATCTTGTCAGCTCCAAACTACAAAATGAAAAGCAATAGAGCCTATGTCAAAAACAGACATATCTGGCATCTCTTTTCAGAGACCTGTTACTAGGAATAAAGTGCTGAGAATTGATGGATGATTGATAAATAAAGTTCAAATGAAATATATGACTCACAATGTTTGGACCAGTTACTTGGCTAGAGAGATTGGCTACACCATCAATTAAATGAACATCATTGAAGATAAATGACTTGAGCTTCTCTGTTGAGGTAGTCTGTGGATAGCCATAATCCTACAACCAAGTACAACGATTAGCAAAAGAAAACACTTAGACTTTTCTACAAAATAAGATTTATTGCTGAGTATAGGGGTCACTAAATCATGCATTGAATTGAAAAGAAGAAAATGAAGCCACTAAATCATCTACTGTTATAACAAAGGATGATAAGGCTCTGACTGGTATACAATCCAGTTGAAACAATATTTTGCTTACCAATACTTCATCAAGTATTTCATATATTAATGTAAAATTGCATCTTATTGATTCT
Source organism: Sanderia malayensis (assembly GCA_013076295.1). Classification (NCBI taxonomy): domain Eukaryota; kingdom Metazoa; phylum Cnidaria; class Scyphozoa; order Semaeostomeae; family Pelagiidae; genus Sanderia; species Sanderia malayensis. The sequence goes on from RQOL01000861.1 coordinate 4,314,982, forward strand.
TCATTCAAAACACCGCAGTAATCCTTGCATATATTTGCGATTCTAAAAAGAAATAAGTATTTTCTTCAAAGAGACAGATATGTTCACAAGGATGATGTGCTGATTAGAAATGTTGTAAGATGCAAAGGGTATGAAAATCACAATAAAAGAATCACGAACCTGTTTAAAAGTTCAATGACATAAGTTGGTCCAACATTGAATTTTGTTGTTGTAACAAAGTATAAACCATGCTTCTTTATGAATATAAATTGGATGTTTTCGACATTCTGCAATCACAAAGATAAGATATAAAGCAAGAACGCAAACCAGAAGGAACACATCTGAAGAAATATAGATACGAAAATATAATAACCTATGGATTTTTTGGTATTTGAAGAAAGGAATACACAATAATGGTTCAGATAAATAATTCCCCTTAATGTATCATTGGGAGCCATTGGGAAAAACAATTAAAAAGTTTAAGCGCCTTGGATTCTTATTCAAATAATTGTACAGTAGGAACACTTACAAAAACTGGAGTTGCTTGATCCTCCCTTTGCGAATTTAATTTTCGGAAAAATATCTCAGCTGTGCCTTTCACGACATCTCCGCGCACTGAGTGGGGCTAAGAAAAAATTTACTTCCTTCTTCTATAGGCCTAGCCATATACGAAATAGAAACCTGAAAAATACAGACTGAGCTATTTATTATGAAAAGGATACGTTCTTTGAAAATCAGAGTATCACCACGCATAGAAAGGATGAAAAACTGTGACAGCATGTTCTTTCAATGTAAAAGACTTGTACACCATATTATTCTTCTTGACAATGAATTACTTTTACTGAAAAAAAATTTGTTTCGGGACTTAGGACTTGCATACATAAAGGACTTGCCAAAAGTTTTAGTTTGTCCGTCGCCGTCCGCTCCTCCTCCTCTCAAGCGTGGCGTGGTAACAGCAAAGCCAAGCCAGAATCAGCCTCACGGACGAAATTCTTCATTCGTAATAGCTTCATTATTTCCAATTAGAAGAGCGATATTTATACAAAAAACAGTCATGAATATCAGGTGTGCTACGCCCGAAGACCTAATGAACATGCAACACTGTAATCTCCTTTGCTTACCTGAAAACTACCAAATGAAATACTATTTATACCATGGCCTATCCTGGCCCCAACTTTCTTATGTTGCCGAAGACGAATGCGGCAAGGTTGTAGGCTATGTACTTGCAAAAATGGAGGAAGAACCAGACGAGATCGTGCACGGCCATATTACTTCGTTAGCAGTGAAGAGGTCACATAGAAGGCTTGGTCTTGCAAGGAAGTTAATGGAACAGGCTGCAAGAGCGATGGTTGAGAATTTTGCTGCAAAATATGTCTCACTGCATGTTAGAAAAAGCAACAGAGCTGCTTTGAAGCTTTATAAGACTTCACTGAAGTTTGATATTCATGACATTGAACCGAAATATTATGCCGATGGTGAAGATGCATATGCTATGAGAAGAGATTTAAAGGATTTGCCAATGGAAGAAAATGTGGTATCAGATGATGGTGACAATAAAGCAAAAGAAATAATTGAAAGCTCTAAAGAAGAAAGTGTTGATGTTGATGAAAAGCTTGATGAACTTACCATTTCTTGAATAGCATGCTTTTTATACCTTGTTTTCAAGTTGGATTTTCGAAGCAGAGCTTCCACAAGGAGACAATGAATTGATACTATCCTATACATAGCATTATTGTTAAGGTTTAAATGAGTGTCTTGTGGAAATAAATGAAAAGTTGAAGAAAACACATTCTTTCAAAAATAGTTTTTATGATATGTTTTCTTCTATCAAATATTTAAAACCTCTTTGAAATATATCTCAAGATTTATTAATGTCATGTGTGCAAATAAAAGCCTCAAATATTTACAATTGAAATAAAAATAAACATTTTGATTGTCATAAGAACTTCTCTAGTAAAACTAATAGTAAACCTTCTCAAGGAAACATTAAAGTCATGTGTCAATAAAATGTATATTGACAAGTTATATTCGATGAGTTTGAGTTTTTGGACCAACATTTGCAAACCTAAAAAAGGAATCAAGATCTTAATTTTCCATTTTATTAACCAGAAAAATAAAAAGGAAGGAATACTAAGGAAGAAACAATGAAACTGAATTGATGCAAAAATCAAAGATTTAAAAAAACTTACCGACTGAGTTTGAAAAGCGGTTTCTCTTGAGGAGGCTCTTGCTTTGCATTTTGATAATAGCTAAAGACACAATTTGATGCAATTATTTCCTCAGAAACTGCCCATTGTGTAATGATCATAACATTTCATCATAACATTAATCCAAAGTGCAACATAAAAATACTCTAATGATTAACCAGTTCAGTTAATAACTTAGCTTTGAAAAAATATTATATTTACCCTTCTGTTCCATCTTTATCCTTTTTATCATTCCTCTGATTTTTCTTGCCCTAAGTAAAAACAGCGAAATTAGATAAAGAAGAAACTCCAAAGTAGTTCCAGAAATAAACTATGTGCACACATTAAATGTTCTGAACTAGTTTATATTGCTAAGAACTGAATGAACTATGATAAAACCAATGCCAAACCTTTGTATTTTCTCCAGTTTTCTGTTTTTTAATCAGTTCATCTAGCCAATCATGTTGGTACTTCATGCTTAATAACTGTCCCATATCACTGCCTTGCTTTGATTTTATTTCATCAATCGTTGGTCTAGAAGACAAAATAACAAATACAATTTCTTCTTCTGAGTAAATTCTGTTATCAAACAAGACAATAACCTGTATTAGACTTAATGTATTGCCTCAACCTTTGGCTTTATGATAATTTGTGAAGAATAAACTCACATTGCAGGAAATCTTATATTTTGCTCATTTTCCTTTTTCATCTTTGCTTTCAATTTTGATTGTGAATTTTTACTTTTTGCTAAGAAAGGTAGCTTTTCTGGGCTTGACTTTGTCCTTCTTTCATCTTGCTCCAAAGCATCTCTGGGAGATAAGACAGACGTTAATATTCTGAGCCAAAATGCAAAATTTTGTATATAAAGATTTTCTAAGTAAAAAATGAACTTATTATGTTGCAAGCTTCTGTACCTCTTCCAGACAGACATGTTATCAAATCCTAGCAAAGACTTTTTCTCCTTTGATGGTGTAAAATCTTCTTGTTGGTATCTCTTGTATTCATCGTGGACATACCATTCAGGGAATGATGATTTGTATGTGCTAAAAATAAATGAAACCAAATAAATTAATGGTTACATCAACTTGCTTGACCAAATTATACCTTATCAAGAAGCGTGTTGTCAATTAAGCAGTCTGTAAGTATATAACAATTTCAACTAATATCTGCTAACCTTCCCTCCAGATCCTCTGCTTCATCTTTTGCATTATCATGGTCAAACCATTCAACTCTGGGATACTTTACAGCCCCATCTACAGAAGGCTTGTGCTCTCTATAAATGAACAAATCTAAACAAAGAAACAATACCAATTAACTATAAAAAATAATGCAATGGGTTGTCATTTGAAAATTGTAAGGCACTTCTTTGCAAGTAGTCCAACCTTTTCTGCCACCCGCTTTGGCAAGTCTGACATACTTGGAATCTGTATCTCTGATCCATTTTCTTCTCAAGTGGATGTCTTCAGTTAAATCTTCTGGTCCATCATCATGATTTCCAAGTCCAGGGATCTGTGAAGCGGGTATGATAGTTGCAAATTTCACCGACTTGTCTTCTGCTTTGGGTGCATGATAAAACCAATCTACAAGTGAATATAAAACTGATTCAACAAACTACCAACTAACATTAAAAATGAGAAAAATCATTGCAAATTCAAAATATATAATATATAAATATATAAATATATGTTTATAATTATATTAGATCCTCTTAATAATTAACAACACTTTTTAAAATGGACATTAACCGATTTTGTAATTTGTAAATCCCTCTTAAATCAATAATTTAGTATTGGAAATTTTGCCGTTATTGGCTTTTTAAAAGAAACCAAACTGTGCATACAATTAAAATTCAAAGCAAACTGTACTTAAATAGATGCTACCTTGGCCAGATACTCTGTTGTTCATCACTTTATCTTTTCAAAAACGACGGGCTCAGGTGGTAGAGTCGTTGGCATGTGGTAACTATTTTGATAGGCCTAAACGTGACGTTGGCTGCTCAGCTGACAGGCCTAACTAAGCAGGTTTGTTTTTTGAGTGAATGATATACTTTCTTCTGACGCAAAATGTACAGCTTATTTCAACTTTTTGCAGTTTATTGAAACTCTTGAACGTAGCGTTTTACCTACAATAATATGGCACAGCCTTTTCGTTACAGCGTGTTGTTACTTTGATCTTACCAACGTTTGATAATTCCAGACAATGGTCCTAGCCACATTCAGTTGTAAACAGATAAACAAGCGCAGCTTGCCTTGCATGCTCCAAGCCTTAGCAACAAGGCCACCCCCTATTATACAGACCGAGAACAAAGAATTGGACCCTGGAACAGAAGTTCGGGGAGTGCAAAAGAAAAAAGCAGAAACATGTGTCCCAATATCGTCATACTGTCAAAAATTTCAAGCTTTACAAGATTAAACAATCGCTAAAAGTTACTCTCAATATAATAAAACTATATAACATAACCAAAAATTGATAAAAACAGAACTATGGACACTGCCATGTAACACGCCGTATAAAAAATAAAAGATATTTAAGCTAGAGTTCTTTGTTATAAAGCAATCGGTACTATATTTTACAAATTCATCACGCAGTTGTCAATACTCTAAAACTTACGATATTTATTAAGTGATTATACGCTGATATCAGTCACTATAACTTTAACTTAGTTTGTCATCAATACATGTCGTCAATATTTTAGAACAATTATTACTCATTACTCTACTTTTACACGATATATAGTTAAGAAATATCTAACAGAAAAGGTCAGAGATTGCTGCATATACTTACAATAATATAAGTTTAAATCATTGTAGATTTTGTTATTTTCTTCTTATCGAAGCAAGTGATCATTTCCAAGTGGTCTTTCAAGACGCGCAGCCTCCTCTGAAAGATATCAACCTCTCTCTCAAGTTCGTTGGCATACTGCGGATGATTTGGGTCCATGTTTTCTGGCCCTGCGCAAGCAAATGATCTTATTAGTCTACTAAGATTGAAGCCAGCTTCAAATCAAACATAAAGAACAGAGGTCTTCATTGATTAGGGGGATATAAAATGAGGGTGTCAATTGCCCCACTTTACACAGCTGCACAATCTGTATACACGTCCGGAGTATTAAATCCCACAAAATTGCATTTTTAGAACTTACACAGCACGATGAAACAATAACAGTATGGTGAGACAATATAAAATTTCAAATTCTAGAATTGAATTAAGACAGTGTGATAACACGTCATGGACTACCAAGAGGCTGAATAGCTGGGACAATTATAAAACTACCTTTAACCTTGTATTGTTCCTTATTTAGCATGAGTCGGGTCATGGCTCTATCCAGTTCAGTTTCAAGCTCAGATCTTTGTTGAATCAATTCGGATATCTTCTGACGATGGTTCTCCAACAACTTCGCCGTGGGAATGGTCGATTTAGTCTGTTACAACAAATAAAACAACCATCAAAGGTTTTAGCAAATATATAACTAGCAAAGAACCTTTTGACTAAACTCGAATGCTATGTAGACTGCGTAATTTAAAAGTATTCAGTCTTTGCCTAGATGGCATTGTACAGCAATTACAGTGCTGTCTAGTACAGTAACTGTATAACCTATCTACTGCTACGATTGTTTACCAGACAAAAGACCAAATGGGTATGCATGAAGCATGAAGCATGGACGGGAAAGATTTAATAGCGTGACTTGAACCCCATTCTCTTACTCAATATGAAACACTTCAAGTCAAATGAAAGTAGCCAATGAGGTTTCCAACTTACCGGTGGCGTGCTTGATGAATGAATTCTGTTTTCTAGATCTTCAATTTGATAAACTTTGTACTCGAAATGTTCATCATCGATTGGATTGTCGATCCAATACGATCTATTGGATCGTCCCTTTTTTGACAGATCAGACAGCGAGCGTCGTCGAAATCCTATACAGAAAATATCAAAAACAAACATGAAATAAAGTCATCAAGCGAATTTCTTGGCATATTAACATGTCACAATATTAACAATATTAATGTCACAAACAAGCTAGTTGAAAAACATCAGAATTCTATGAACCTGAACAAGGCTGGTCACGACTATATTAAAATGGAAACGAGGCTATGCAAAGTCGTGCTAGCATACCTAGAAATCTCTTCTTTTTGCGCTTGCCAGATCCGTCCATTTCGCATGCGCTTTCAGCACCAGACACATTGCTCATGCCACCATCAGTTCTCATGCTTTCGTAACCGCTACTATGTCCCGTCGACAATTCTACGAACAGTAAGAAGTAGCATTCAAAATAAACAACCCCTAACGTATACTACTCAATATCAAATATGGTGCTAATCAAATAGAGGCAAATCGAAGCAGAACTCCAGTCACAGTTACTCAGTGTTGAACTATTATATGAAGGAGTATGTTTTGTCGTTCAGGTCCCGAAGCCTTAACAGTAGAATACAAGTGTTCACAACTGACAGGAACCCAAATAACTACGGTACCAGGGTTGCAATTTTCTAATGCCAATAAAGACGCGGAGAACATTAGAGAAAAGGGAAGTTTCGTGGAATTCTTAACTGAGCTCGGGTTCACAAAAACTAATCTCTGCTCACTTGATTTTGATCTGAAAAATCCTCGTGATTTGGATGAAACTCTTGACGAGTCGGTTATGTTTCCATCGCTGACGTAGCCACTTGATCTCGACCGACGACTGTAAGAAACAATTGATCTAATTAAAATCAAAATAAGATGCGTGCAAATACAAAATGAAACGAAACTTGAACCAAACCCTAAAACACTTGGCCGTATCAGGGGGTTCCACCATGATGCTCGAGAGTTATATTCCATCTGATATGTACTCGCAAGAACTCATGGTAGTGCAACACCCAAGAGTCTTGGGTGATGCTAAGGGTGGGAATCCAAGGGTCCGTTAAACCAAAAATAAACCTTTTCATGACCATGATGGAGCTCAGGGCACCAGATGCTGAGATTCGCACAAAAGTTCATCGTTACTATCAAACTTTCCAATGCAATTACATTAAAATAAACAGTAAATAAACTATCAACTCACCGAAAGAACCATTTACGACTTCGCTGTGTCACTGGTGTTTGATTTTCCGCCTCCAATTCGCCTCGAACAGATGCAATTGTACTGCCTTGGATGCTCTGTTGTGACAAGCTTGACGTATCGTTACTCGCAATTCCACTGCTTTCACTTAACTCGCTACATTCACTCACCGAATGATAACTGTTCCCCACATTCGTCTGCTTAAAACGCTGAATCTCATTTTTACTGCTAGATTTTGGCGTGCAAGCTGGTGATTTCTGTTCGCTTTTCTTTGCCTTGTCGGCATTTTTCGGCTCGAGTTTCGGCGATTTTCCACCGAACTTCAGTTTCGTCTTCGGCGATTTAGCAGTGCCTTTTTTCGGTTCATCTTCGCTCTTCTTCGTTTTCTTGCTCTTCTTGTCTTTGCCTGAGCTGTTTCGATTCTTCGATGAAGAATTTTGGGAAGATTTCTGGCCGCTGTTCTTTGATTTCTCTTCTTCTTCAAAAACAGTCGACCAACGATAGTGAATCTTAATGGGACTTCTCCTCCGCCGTGCGCCTCCGTCGCAGAGAGGACTATCAGACACATTTCCGTACCTATCTTCACTATCGGCATAAGACGCCATGCTTACGGTCTCAGCTTTATCGTAACTGCCATCCAAAGACACTCGATCCGAAGTAGCTGGACTTGAGAGACTTGCCTCAGTGGATGGTATGCTACTCACACTGCCACGACAAAGCTTTGTGCTCGTAATATTCGCTTTACCCGTCGGTATGTATTTGATTCTCGCGACTGCAGACGGCGTTAATGACTCATCATTGTCAATAAAATCGCTAACCTTACTTTGCGACGTCGTGTCTGCGCTCGTAGGCGGTGAAACTGCTCTCTCGATCATTTTCTTGGCCACAAAGTCTTTCAAGATACTCCTCGTCTCTTCAGCACTCAACCTCTTTTCCGGTGATGCAGAACGCATCGCTGGTCTACCCTCTCGACTACAGGGCTGCGCAGTCTGATTGTTATTGTCAACAGAGTCTATAGTTCTGGTCATCAACTTCTGCAATCTTCGTCTACGGTTCTCTGTTTCAGGCGCGGAAGAATAGCCACTTGATTCTTTGCCACTTCTCGTATTAGTAATAATCCGCGTGTTGTCTGTTTCGCCTTCTGACATGCAACTCGCGTCCGTCTCCGCGCGTTCTCTTTGGCGCAGATTACTCAAACCGACTCCTTTTAAAAGTTTCTTGATTCTCTTCTCCGATTTGCGAAGTTCTTTCTCCGTAACCGGTCCCATGTTCAAGTAGGAAAAGTCTTCTTCATCTGGCTCGTGTTTGAAATAATCCAACTTCGAACGAGTTCTCATAATTATCTCCGTTAATATCTTCCGCTTGGCATCGTCACTCAGTATAACTCTTCCGTGAATTTGCTTTTGTTGATCCAACTCGACATTCGGCTCGTCAACTGGCTCTTGAACGTCATTCGTAGTATGATGATCTTCTTCCACGTAAACTTCAATTACATCTTCTTTGCTGTCATCTTCCTTGATATCAAAATCTTCCTTCGTGTCATCTTCTTTAATTTCGACATGATCTTTCTCAGCATTGTCTTCCATAGTTTCATCTTCTTCGCAAGTATGTTCATTAGCATCATCTTCAATTAACTGTACATTCATTTCAGAGGAGTCCTTCTGAAATTCCTCTATACCCCTTTCCATCTCATCATCTCTCATCGCAGTATCAAAACTAACTTTATCTGACGTTGTAGCAAGTTCCCCATTGACTAAGTGCTCATTTGGCTCAACGGACAACAACTTGTTATTTTCACAATCCTCAACTAGCTGTGGATCAGCTCGATTGGGACGAATACGTGGTCCAAAACTAGGCGATGAAGATCTCTGCCCATCCTCGCAATCTGACATGATAAAGGTCTCTTTTACAGGCTCAGGCGTCGGAGTTTGTCCATCAGCCTCCTCGGCACAAATCGATAACTTGGCTGCAATGTCAGTGTTACTGGTTGTATGTTCAAATGATTTTGAAGTCGATTCAGGCACAGTTCGTGGTCCAAATCTTGGCGAAGAAGGACGATCTACATCGCAATCGGACAAAACAAAGTCACTGACTTTTGCTCCCGAAGAAACTCTTGACTTCACGGAATTCGCGGATTTCGGGCCAAATCGCGGAGACGAGGGACGATTTTCGCAGTCAGATAAAACAAATTCTTCAGCCGACAAACTTTCATTGACCGGAGGACTTTCGTTATCAGTCAAATCCTGATCACTCAGCCTGCCGTTCGGCCCTACGTAGATAACGGTGTCGCAGGATTCTTCGCCAGCACTGGAGGTGCAATCCGATGGCTCGAATTTCGGCGCAATGTCAATGCCGCAGGTGCGAACAGCCGGCGGACGAGGTAATCGACGGCTGAGTCTTCCAGCCTCGTCACAAGAACTCTCGCCACCAGATGAACTAGCACTGCAATACTGCAAGAAAGATAAATAACCCAGCATTAACATTGAAGACTGAAAACACAGATTAGATTTGCACACTTTATTGGTAGAAATACTAGCACAAGCTGATCCATAATAACATCGCTTAGGTACTGTTGAATGTACTTAGATTTAAGAACAGATAATCAATTGACTTTGGCAATTTAAGTAGACTACCGTAATGCTTCGATTAAGCGCCCGGGGCGTTTATTAAATATTTTGATATTTTAGGGGGGTCTATTCGAGGGGGCGTTTAAAAGAAGGGGGCGTTTAATCGAAGCATTACGGTACTCTAATTAGCATCTAATAAACAACTCGACCAATTAAATATAACAGCAACAAATAATTATTATGTAATTAACAATGATATCACGGTTGATTACCTTGTTTTTTCTTCTTCTTGATCGACTGATCTTCGAGGCCATCTCCAAAGTAGCCAAAGATTCTGTGTATCGATCTTCTTCGGGAGAAACGTGATTTATGATTGTAGTACGACAAGCCGGATTGCCAATTGAGTCCTTTAGCAAACGGGCAATTTTACTGTCCCTAAAAAGCAAATAAACATGAACAATTAGGCAACAATAAAAATAGACCATAATCTTTGCAATATCTGCATCTATCTGCGATATCTGCAAAAAGAAATATCTGCATGGTCGGATGCTAAATTGTTTAAAAATCCAATTTCTACTGCATGTTTATTTAATCAGCCCCAAAGGACATATTAATGATGAAGTTTAAAGATGATAAAGTAAATGCATAATGTTTATTTACTTGTAGGCGACTTGTTTTGTACCATTCAGCATGGACAAGATGATCTTTCCCAAGGCAATCTGAGCTGGAGCAGAATGGCAAAGGCCATCTTTGAAAGCATTTTTAGGCCAAGCTGACAGGTCAATGAGATGAAGTCTTGAACGACCACCATGCACTGGAAATTGATAAATCGACAGTAAATAAATGTTGTAAAGGTTATTGTTGTTGTTACCAGAAAACGGAATTACGTATAATAATTATGTGATCTATAGTATTTAAGGGTCAAACTTGTAGAGATTTGGATCGATAGACTCTAATAAGACAGGAAAAAGCTATAGTCGTGGATATACAACTATAAACAGTTGGTTTGGTTTGAGATTATTATGTTTCTTATACATTTGTGAGAAAAAGTAAAAGGCTTCAGTTGTTATTTTTCCTGTTCCAGCTCTGAATACAACAATAAATAAGTGGGGCATAAAAGTCTTGTTCTTTCCCTCTCTCTATTTCAATATATAGTTAGGTATTTGCAACAAATATATCAATACATTTATGACAGATTCTTAATAATCAAAGCAAAGCCACGAACCTCCCCCTCGACCTGTTTTGTCAATACGATACTGGTAGACGTGGAGGGTGAATATCATGTGACTGCCTTGGTGCTCGGAAATATCGAGGGATTCTAAAAAAAGACAACATTAAAAAATGACTATAAATCAACATCTGATATAAAGACGCATGGAATATGTTCATTAGCGGCACAGAAAGCATTTGTCAAATGCAATGGTATATGTGCATATTATTTAAATATAGTACGCTATGGTATTATTGTATGTCCCTGTTTTTCATGGAAAAGAAACAAGCTATGTCACATGGTAAAGATGTTTGATTTATTTTTTCCTTTCAAACAAATTGTGGTAAACCCATGGCGTCTGCATTTCGCTGTGATAAACTAACGCACAAAGACCGACATAAAACTAATCTAATTTTCGTAGATATACGCATAAATATGTAAATATTTAATGCCATTATTAACAGCATATTTCCTCATTTTGGCTTTGGAAAATTGAAATTAATAGAAGCGCCGATATTTATAATGAAATGCAATTGAAGAATTTGTTTGGATGTGAAGTTTGCCACGACTTTGAAAAAGCGTTCATACTTTCTGTCGAATGGAAAATTTATGAGCTCAGGGCACCATTGAAATGAGCGCGTCATTGAAACCTAAAATATATTGTATAAATACCTTTTGAAGTGGCGGGAACTGATGTTCTCGCCGCAAGTGCTGCATCCAAATAAAATGATGCTTTGTCTGCTGTTGGCGCCCTCAATTCACTCAGATTCGAGAGCTGCAATATCAAAAATAATAGATCAGCCTGGGGCCAGTATATACTTCCAATAAGCCACTACAATTACATTACAAAAACTATATGGTCTTGTGCACTGGGGTAATACACAGCTCTTTGAATTAGTCAGACTACCAACGTTTAATTGAATGTACACAGCACCTTTCTTTGCCCGGCCAAGGCTCAAGCTAAACTATACATCTGGCGAGTATTAGAGCCCTTACGTCTTTCAAGGAACTTCACCACAAATAATTACCTGAACTCCACCAATCGGATCTTCTCTTAGGTAAATCCCTGGAGATGTCCCATTACTACTTGTACTGCTACCGCCTAAGCAGAAGAGATGTAAACAAATCAATTGTTAGATCGTAACACATGAAGTGTTTGAGATATCTTCTTCAAACGAGAGATTGAAGTTGAATGTGAAATGCTCTGACGTGAGTGAGGGGCATAACTTACCAGAAGCTTGCTCGGAAAGCAAATCCTTCAAATTCTCTGATCGTCCAACGATTTCTACGCCCGAGACTCGAACAGAAAATCGTGCTCCAGTTCTAAAGGAACAAGCACAAAAATATTCATAACTAGGTAACAATGATAACAATTTATGATGTTTTCGGCCTTACATGGAGCAGGGGACTCGAACCTTGAACTAATGACCCTCGGATGGCTATGATTATGATGATCAGAATTTTTCATACGGCTCTCTTCATCATGAATGAAAAGGTTATAAGCAATATTACAAGATGAAAAGGTTACAATCAACATAGTCGCATTCAAATAAATTAACAATGAAATCGCTGAAATAATCAACTTAGAGGAAATCGAAGCCAAAATTATTTGGCTCACCTTTGTTTGCTGTCGTCAATCAGATTGTAAAGCCAAGATATTGCGCAGGGTATAACACCAAGTGACTGGGCGTTCAAATCTTTCCCAATCATTGTATCGGTTTTTCCTTTAGAAAAAAAATCAAATATACTAAAAGTGAACATAAGCTATTATGAACCTGAGTCAGCATAACAACTTCAAAACACAATGCAGCTAATTATTGGACGTAACATATTCGAAAGCAGTTGATTGTAACATATAATAAACACTTAATCTGCAAAGCAGAAAGACGTTGTATAAAGACGACAAGAGACAATAGCAGTTTAATACAAACATATCTATTAATGTGTAATACATACCAAGCCCAGTGGCTCCATAAACTAAAAGGCAACCATCTCCGCCATTGATGACTGCATGTATGACGTCTAGCAAGGCAGCTGAACAGATTTCAGTCTGCAAATAGAAGAGACGTTAAATTAACTCCACATTTTGTTAATTATAAGATCTTAAACGATTATTCATAAATTACAAGTAACTTATTATATCAAACATCATCATTATCATCATAATCCTCTTCTGCTACGATAATGAAGAGGATGAAGATATAGCTTGTTGCATTAACCTTTGTTGCAGATGATTCGAAGATGGCGTCAAAGCCAAATATCTTCGGGGCAGTTGGAGTGAATCCCAAGGACTTCATTGGATTATCAGCCGCATCTCTTGGCTCTGGTAGTGTCACTTGTTTTCTTCTCTGGTCAACACGCAAAAATGGAACTGAACTGCCGTTATCAGATGGACTTGCAGCTATACGTAACATAATTTTCACCTGAAAGACAAATTACGCCTCGATAACTTTCAAAGAGAAAATATACACCAATGATACTTCGGTGACTTCAAGAAGTGAACGGTTTTTGTAGGCAAAGGGAATACACCGAAAGCTTCTATAACAAAGATACCTGTTTATTCCTTAAACTAGCAGATAATTAAAATTAAAATAAAGCTTGGATGAGAAATGGTAGTTGCAAGTTTTGTCCACACTAACCTTTCCATCCACTCTTCGGCCCATATACTTGAACAAACCAGGTGGGTTTGCAGCAGGATTGCGACTCAAGCAATAGCTGAAGTTGGTTGGAAACAACTGTTTGACATCATCATCTTCATTAGTTGCCATGTCGTATGGTTGTTTTTGATAATGGTTGTTGGACTTTCGTGTCTTCTTCTTGGCTGGTATATTGAAATTCTTGGCAGCTCTGTGCATAAAATGAAGAAGATGATATTCATAAATATGATTTCTCACAGACTCCCAGCTTTATAAAAACCCTTGTTCATGGATTGTGGAGCAGAACAAAGAGAAGGGGGGTGGGGGACAAAAGGGTTTCTCAATCAAATTCAAACATCTTTCCGATGCCAAATCTGGCAATCGTTGTTTAATACAAAAACATGCCTTTCTCTCAATCGGCGTGGAAATGACTCAGACCACGTTGTTCTTCACATTATCACAACGTGTTTCCACGAAGCATTACCTTGCCGCTACTTAATGTTTGCTTTGCTGCTACTTCCCGAATTTCCTATTCGATATGACGAAGACGGTTGCTGTTATCTATCGCACTCGGAACTCGCATTCAAATTGGCTTTATTTAAATATGAACAGTTCCTGAAATCGAGCCCTCTCTTCATTTCAGGAACTGATTGTCCTTTCCGAAAAGAAAACTCAGGTGGGCACGTAAGTGAGGCTGCGCTGGTAGTCTGCATGACAGTGCATGAGGATGCAGTGCGAAACTGTGAGAAGGAAATCATAACGCAGCACAGTAGCAGTGGTGCAGCCAGTACGAGGTCAGTTGAGCACGCGTTAGGCCACGCATTCCCCGCGATGTTTTCGTCGTTTTCGAGTTAGAATTTGAAAATAAACTCCATGGTCTATTTCTATTACGTAGTCGAAATCCCAACAGCTTTTATTAGCCTAATAAAGTGGCAAATAAAAATTCAACGGCAGATATTTATGGGTTAATACACACAAGGACATGATGAAAGGCCAACCCACATAAATAGGTGCCATTACATTAATTATAAAGTTTAATGGCCGTAGATATGTTCTGTGGGAGGAAATCGTGCTAAAGACCGGATTTCGCGTATACTACTGAGAGGATATTATTGTGGATTTTCTGAATTTCAGAGCCCGTGCCAAGTTTCTCAGAATGGAATAGTAGGCCGAGGAGCTGAAAGCAATATTTATGAAATTAGCTAATTATCAGACAGGCTACGGTAAGCTGGTTAAAGTACCGGCAATTTTGAGTGGTACTGTTAGCAGTGCAGGAGTTTTTGCATTTCAAACAATTTGTCAACACGTTTATTGCATGTATTGCATTCAGAAACATTCTGTCTCACAAGTTATATTTAGATTCACTCCTTTTACAATTTCATCCCTTGTGCAGCATGCAAATAAGAAAAATGTGCACCTGAAGCTATCAGGCATTTTCTCGTAGGTTTCATCGGGGGAGACAGCCATCCTGCCTGGTTTTTCCTCAATATTTACCAGATGAAAACAAATTTACTAGCATAAAAAGTATCGTTTGGACCATACATCAGTTTTGGCCAGACACTGTGGAATCTACTCCCTGTGGTAGACAGAGTTACGGTTCAACAAACGATCATTCATAACTGGTTGAAAGCAGCATTGGGTTCCTCTTCTGCTACGACAGAACTGCTTGAATGTCTAATTCAGTTCACAGAGAGGATTTTTGAGCACAGTTCGCCCAGTATACGTGTAATCCGGTCAAATCAATTTTATTCGATTTTCATTCATTCATTTGCTGTCAAAATGTTGATACGAAATCAACGAAAAAGTCTCAAAACAAATGCTCGATTCAAAAACATATCTTGAAATTTTCGTTGGCAATTTTAAAAGATATAAATCTGGTGGTTAATTCATAAAACACACAAGTAGATTCATGATTCAATGACGTTGACTATATTTATCGTTGAGTTCGAAAAAAATGCTATACACGCTTCAAAAACCTCTGATTTCAGTCGATCTCGATCTGTGACTTTATGGTGAGGTTCTACGTAGATTTTTCACAGTTGTCAACGCAAATAAAATTGTTTGCTAAGCAAAGAACGGGGTTTTCCTAACCCAGTTACCATACATTTTGCTTCTGAACTATATCTTGCTCATCAAACCAGAAAACTAGCCTCCTATACATAACTTGCGAAACCATGAATACAGTTCTGATCGAAAAACAATTCCACATTATCGAGATATGTATTAACAAGCACGGGGCCCCTTCGTCTGCACGACAACACACGTCCAGTTCAAGCAACACAACTTGACGGGACTAACAAGCAGCACGTGAAAGGACGAGGAAACAACGATACAAACACAATCAAATGCACAAATAAATGAAAACAAACTCACTTTGCGAAGAAAATAGCCGCGGCAGGGGCTGGTTGCTGCTGTTGGACATCTTTAACGTGTTGAATGCTGCTTCGCTTTGGCGATGGTGTTTCAGTTGTTGATGTTGATACTTTCACTGGTGTTGCAGCCATGGCTGAGAAAGAGAAGTAACAACAACGAGGCGATCAGATCAATCAGTCTGTCAAACAACGTGTCACGATCGAATGTGTTCGGGGGTGGGTGCGGACAGTTGCAATAGTCGTCCAGCTGGCATTTCGTCCAGCAAAAAAAACAATTAACACGCTCTGACAAAAGCGAAAGGTGATGTCATCGTGACAAGCAGTGGGGATGACAACGCAGACTACTCCAAATTTACTACTTTTTATGCTATACTATATACTGCAGACCTAGAACAAGTAATTCATTCGGAGGTCGAATTATCTGACCAAATAGTAATTTGCTCGTATTGAGGAATCATATACTAAGATCATATTACTTAAGTACGTCAATAAATTTTAAACCACCAAATTTGTACTTTACTGATTGATTCACATAAATATACTATACACAATACTATATTGCAGTGAAATGTCTATCAGCAGGGCTTCTGTTCTGCTGGGGAGAGCCTGTTGTATTTTGTTGCTGTCTCCGTATGACAACAGCGACTGTGGGAAATTATCATTCAAGCAACAGAAATGATTTTAATTGAATACAGTAAATCAAATGAATTACGTTCGCGGATAAAACATTACTTATCGTGCGTTTTCAGCTACTATTCTTTCATACACACACAAAAAGACCATGATTACCTTGCCTCAGTCACTTTGCTGCTATAAATTCTGTAAGTTCTATAAATTCCCTCCTCTTCTATACAACGAACTATACTATTTGATAAATTGATACAACTGAACCTACATCTGTATCAACGCATGTTGAAATTCAACAGCAACAACAAACAATGCGTGGATTTGCACTGCTATGCTATATCCATGTTCATTGTGTACGTTAATTAAAACTATTGTCCTTGAGATTAACCTGGGGATTAGGCCGTCTGAGCAACAAAACATCGTTAGGCTATTGTTTTGTGTCATTCATTCCATGTGATTCAAATGAGTGTGAAGTCCGATTCTTTTCGTGCACAGAGACCCAACATCCCTTACCATTATCACACTTACTTTTCAATGCAAGCTACTCAACTGGAATAATCTGATGATAATTACGAAACATGGCCATTGATATTTTTTCTTCTCTTTATCTAATTACGCGACGTCAATTGCCTACGTCAAACACTTTTTTTTACGAAGTTGTCCGAAAACTTCTCTCTCTCTCTCTTCCTGAGTCATAATATAATTGCTTAACAGCATAATATGGCATGGTGATTCATAATGAAAAAAGTGTGGAAGTAAACATGATCTTAAACAGCTCTATTCGGTTCGAAATAAATAAATGCAAAATTTCTGGGGTTCCATTCCAAGGGTCCTAAGGAAACAATGGAATGGGGAACCGTGAACCTGCGCATCAAATCCTATCTTACGAAAGGACACTATCGTAAGATAGTATTTAATATACACTACAAAATCTCGTAAAAAGCATTTCACTTCAACATCGATTCCACAAGTTCACGTCAGCAATCCATTCTCCAGCCCCAAGTATTCCGTGCTTTACTAATAGACTGGCCAATCATGAACGATAAAATGCCTGAGCAACCACGTTTGATGCTAAAATGATTGCTACAAAATGACAATGACAATCTTAATGTGGCCCCGCCTATGGTATAATCTCTTCATAAAGGTTTGATAATTATAGATAAATCGATGGAAACCATCTGATTAACGACCATTTGATCAGATGTTTCAGCTGTTATCGCAAAAGTGATTGACATAAAAGAGTAAGATCGTGTGTTTTCTTAATCAAACTCGTAAATGACTTCATGTCGAAGTAACTCCCATGTTATCTGTACAAATAGATCTGAAAACATTGTAAACAGATTTCATCAAACCAACAAACAATATATCTTTGTGTTGTGACAAGACGAGTAGAAGAATGGCAAGCTAAATAACACGGTCTGAATGAGGAGTGCACGTGTATAAGGGACGGGATATACAGTGCGGTGAGTGCCACGATCACGCTGTAATACCACTGGGTGTTGCTTATATCCTTTTGCCGATAAGTCATGCAATACGAAGAAGCCTTGTTATCATAAGGATACAAGTTGATAGGGGGTCGTCTTGTCCCCAGTGTTCGCATTCCCTAGTGCTGGAGTCCCCTTTCCTAATTAAATACCGAAAACGGCAATAGTTTGTTGCTGAAACGGTGTATACACTTCGCCCTTGCATGATTCAAAAACGCGAGACTTTGATAGAAAGCACAGAACGAGACTCTCAACGTATGCTCTATAAAAATATTGCCCGAATCAATGGCAATGCTGCCTTTGAAATTGTACAACGGTATACAAAACAGAGAATAGTACAGTAACTCACCACTAAGAAAACATTATATAGGTACGCCTCAAGTCAGTCTGCATCCTTCTGGTGATCACTTGTATGTACACAACAAGACGTCTGCACTGAACAGCCCTTTTCTAAAGGATCAACGAAGTAATACGAAGAAATCCTGGACCTCTGGCTATTACGAAGCAACTGCTAAGCCTTGAGCCCTGGCGCCACCAGCCACAAGCTGGCATCCTACTGTTTGCTAATCTTCTCGATTGAATCAAAACCTTTGCCAAGAACACAAAGAAGCAACAACAAAAATGTATCGTGGTTAATAGCCGACTGCACTCATTACAACTGACGAGCCTTTAAAAGAAACTCAGGACTACTAAACCACCTCCCTGTTGTAAATTCGATTTTGATTTAATGACTTCTATTTAATCGATCATTAACCGTCTGCAACTACAAAATACCACCTGTCTCATTCATATGACTATATCGTTAAGGGTAACAAAGCTACATCAATCCGTGTCTTTCTTCAAACAAAGCTCCAATACACTGCATTTGTCAGTGCGCATTCACAAACACAAACGTTAACTATCTATTCGTCGACATATTCCGATGCATTATTTACCAATATCAGGCAATGTCTAATTCGCAATTGAAAACAGGTAACAAACACGAATAGAGCTGGCAGCCATTTGCCTCGTACTAAAAGCTCTCTTTATACTCATCTAGCGCGTCTTAATTCATCAGGAAATCCTGTCTTCATGTTCCATGCACAGTTACGAGAACAATTATCTTTCAAAATAACATGGCCCAAATAATAATTCCCACCAACAGGCAACGTCTGACAAATTATCAAAATATGGCAGATGAACCACCATATAATACCAAAGAAGGGAGAAATATCTCCATTCTAATATCTTTGGTAATACATAAAATTCTTTTCCTGAATTAACTCACTTATCTGCCATACAGGGACTGTTATTATTACTTCTGACATGTAAAATGCCAAAAATGGTAATGTGTGACAGAGAGAGACATTCTTACCTGACGTCCTTCTTGCCTCGGTTGACTCGTGCTTTTCGCCATCACAAGCACTACTGCCACCAGTACCACCTCCGACGGATGTCGACGCTACCCGGGTCCTATTGGTGAGTGAAAGTGGGGTCTGATCCGACTTCGACATTGCACTTGGTATGATGTTTTTGGGCAGAAACGGCGCTATGCTAACTGTATGCAACGACAGGACTGCTTCCCGTTTCAATATCTCAACATGAGTAGAGCAGCTCTCGCACTGTTCGCGTTCAAGTCCAGCTTGGAAATCGTCCGGCAGTCGTAGCTGTTCGTAAACGGCAATAAATAAAGAGCCAACCTTGAATGCATAAAAATAGATCGATTAGAGAGGCAGGAAAACAACCTTCTACCATGCATACACACTCAGGCATCTTGAAATACCATTATTAAGATAAATTGGTATTTATTAATGACAAAGTGCGAACAATAGAAGAAGTGCGGTTATGTATATCTAGATAAAAGTGGATAAGCACTAATATTTCGAGGATAGTATTTGCGATTAATAATATCTGTGTACTCTAGTGGCTGTAGAGTATACATATATTTCGTTCATAAACAATATAATAGCTATGTGTCCATTCCAAGATACAATCCTGCAATAATTATTAGTGCAACAATTTATCGCAATAAACCAGGCATGCTCGCTTGAAAAGACTGAAAAGTGGGGAGGAAAAGGTTATACAGCTGTTTAGCAAGTTACTGGAACAAATAGACCAGTTAGCTACATCGACTTGGACATTTGAACACGACACCATTGCACGAACTAAATGCAGTAAACATTATATTGATGATGTTATATTGTCAAAGCGCAATTTCATTATTCATCGTCATTATATTGATGATATCAAATGAAATATTTATAGAAACAATGATAATGCATGATAATCCTCATCACAATTAATCCACATATAATCCACACAAGCATACTGCTATTACTTAGTATGGGGTATTACATCCTTACCGTGAATATAACGATGTATCAATATCTCGACTTAAAAGGTAGAAGATCTCCTGGAGTCCACACAGGCTTGGTTGGCATTAAAGCACAGTGTCAGGTTTGACAAAACGAGTTGCTTATTGGCCACAAAGCACAAGGCTTATGCGCCTGACGATGGACAAGAAATTCCTGTGCCCAACTGTATCGTACAGGCTTGTGCAATGGGTGTAGTATTGTATTGTATACGAACAGCACAACAGCGAAAATCTTATTGTCACAGCATCAATGGGCGAGGACAATATACTATATAATAGCAAGAGGGCTGTACTAACATTGCCAGAGATGTCAGTTGACCAATGAATAAATGAATGAATTAATAGCTACAATCATGTGCTTCCTATGCATTGAGTCCGATTAATTTCAATCGTTTTCATGTGTAATGTGACCACATTATAACTCAAGACAAAATCACATCAACAAATTAAGATGATAATCATGCAATTATCAGGCCAATTTGTCCCTTTAATAACATTAATTTGCCTGGCTGATTACGGGAGCTCCACAGGAATATGGTTTCCGGACGGTTGCATAGCACATTGGCATTTATTGTAGTCTTCGTTGGTGAATTTTCCTAATCAGGGAATTGCTCGAGAAGTCGGTAAAAGCATGCTCGTTCATTCATAAAGTCATTTGTAGAGATAACAATCTAACAACAGTGCATGCACTGCAATTACACTGGACAACACCTCACGAAAAGTTTTGTACAGAACAGAAACTAGGTCAATGTTTATGACACGGTACATTTCCGCATCCGCTTCCTTGCGCTTGTGAAATGGTTATTGAAAGCGATAAATAATATAGTAAATAAATTCAGCAGCAAGCGAATGCAAGATTGATGCCTCGAAAAATGCGAGCGACATGCTTATATTGCATATGCTGGCTTTGTGAAGGCATATTTTGCCAACAGCTCTGGCCCACAGGGCGTTTTGGCAAACGACACAGACTGAGCTAATTAAAGGCAATTAGCAAAAACAACACAACATAATTGCATTAAGATACGTATAAAGATCCAGACAGAATACCCATATCGTATCTCATTCGCACGGCTTATAGATTAGACTGAAAAATGGCCTAGCGTAATCAAACGACAGTATTTATAGATATAGTTGTTTGATCCCCATATTTTCTGGTCCACCGAGCAGAGACAACCATGCAAGTTAAATCTAAACCTCCATTAGCAGTCGCAGTGAGGTACGTACAAGATCCTTGCTGCTGTTCATATTTGGAGATTCGCTAATATCGCCAACTGATTCGCACAATGAAGAGTCGTAAGGTTCGTGTTCACCGCAACATTGATTGATGGGGGCAAGAAACAACTAACAAAGCCAAAATATTGCCAGCCCACGGTACACCACAATACCTTTCCGCCCTGAGTTGCAGTGAGAAAGGTCAACTGTAACTTCGCCTCTGATCTTGTTGATTCGCAGAGGTTTCAAAAGAATTGCCTAATCTGCAACAGCGATCGACTTATCAAGATGGCAGGGCAAATCTTCCATCATGAACAAACAGAAAATCAAGTAAAAATCAATCAGTATGAAATGACTTTATACTAAAAGAAAGGCGGAGCAATTTAACCTAGGGCTGTGCTTTCTCGATAGTTGTCCATTTGTGTATTAATAAAAAAGACACGTCTTCAAGAAGCTTACTATGCACATTACTTCCTGTTACAAAGAAGTATGCACGAAGGTGATGAGCCACAATGTGGTGTTCAATGGCTGCTTGCTATCACGTGCACACCCATCTTTTTATAAGAAAAACCGTATCTCTAAAAAACCGTAAGGCCATATTTTCAAAACTAAGAAGCTTTGGTAGAAGATCTCGTGTGATTAATTAAAACGTTAAGAAACTTTCTTTGTTGTCTAGCGTTTTTTATTTTGTTTTGTTCCTAGTTACACTTTAAAAGATATTTTAGTTGTTTGAGATGGAATTTGCATTTTTTTTTGCTTCTCTATGCAACTCATGTTTGCCAGTGACAAAAAAGATAAAGAGAAGGACAATGAAAATTAGATTTGGGTGTTAAGAAACTTGCTAAGAAACCTTTCGTACCATATGTAAATAAGGTGAAAGCTAAGAAACTCTGGTACGACGAACTTGCATAGTTTCCTATAAGAAATGGGTGGATACAATGAATGCAGGTTGCTGTAGGTGGGCGGGCACATGATGTGACAAAATTATCACAGGTCATAAGCAAATGAGAGGCACAGGGCATCCATGTGAAGTAAACATCATCAAATTTGCAGTACTCAAGCAATATGACCACCTTCATGATTTGCAGCAATATTTGACACGAGACTGTTGTCTGCAATGCATAACCATACACAAACGCAGAATGCATTTCAACTGTACACAATCCTCTTATCATACAGGCCACTCGGTCTGTCAACAAAATCAGTATTAACTGAGGTATCTCAAGTAGCTGCTCAAGAGTGAAAACAACAACATTGCCAGTCTAATTATACCCAGCAACTGCGTGTCCAATGTATCTTTTCGCATTGAACACGCAATTCCCGGGTATTCTATGTAACATTCTGAAAAACACTCCAGGCTTTGAACATGATTTCAACACATTATACAATTATAATTCTATTATAATTGTATAATGTGTTCTTACATACAGTATATAAAGCTATATCACGCATAAAACTGTATTTTATGCGAATGAAATGAAATGAGTGAATGAAACTGTCATACCTCAGTAGGCAATGTATAATATTCCTGTGTTTTGGTTGTGAACTGCACCTGCGCAGTTTCAAATCATCTCAGACAGTGGCAAAGTAGCAAAAGAGCCAGTTAACAAGGCCGGTCAACAATTTGATCTTAGTCGCAGTGGCAGCAAAAGCAACGTCGTAAAACTAACAAATAACAGCGAGGTTTATAGATTTCGTTGCTTTGAATGAAAAGGGTCACAGAACAACTGACCTTGCTATATACTTTTCTTCGCAAAAATGCACGTCATGCTAAGAGAAGACATGTACGTGGTTTCTACAATATATCTCTGCTGACAATATCCAAGGATGGAACATTTTGAGCACTTTCGGTGCTAAAATTATCACATGGAGCTGTGATCAAATCTTAAATCGTGTGCTCATCAAATGGCTGGCGTTGCAGAGGTGCCATTCGTAACAACTCGGCTATAAATATGATAACCCATCGAGGTTACATTGGCTGACCATGAAACTGTGCATAGAACTCAAAGATTGCGGAATAGTACACAATTGTCATCAATGGTCTAGCTCAATGATATATAATACGGATGTACTTTTTTATCTAAACTTAGAGATCTTGTCAAGCATTTGAACCCAGTGAAATATTACATAGTACAATGTCTACCTTACTTGTGTAGTTGCAAAAGCAAAATTTGTGATTTATCTACCATATGAAACAATGGCTGCTTTTACTTTTAAAGCAGCCCAAAAATGTATTTCGTGATAGTCTTTCAAGTCCTCAAAACAACACAGTAACCTTTCGCGTCAAAGCAATATTTTCCCACTACATACATGCCTTGGCTGGTAGTTGGCTTTTGTGACGTCAACAGCAACAAATTGACACAAAAACAGCAGGAATAAGACTTTCGTGACGGCAATAGAAGAAAGCAAACTTTACCCCACAATGGGAAACAATGACTGAGCCCCACCCCTGAAATGCACAAAGCAACTAATTTTGCAAAGGATGCTGGTCAGCTATTAATCAACATCGTTTTAAGATTGAGATCACGAAATCAAGAGCAAGACAGAAAGGAAGTCTGGAAAGAGACAAAACAGCAAGGGTCCTTTCACGTATTAAACCATGGAAAGACCAAGGAAATTTAAGATGCCCCGTTTATGATTTACAAAATCCTGTCAACTAAGTATAAAACAGCTGCAATGCCAATCTGTTAACAGGCAACCATAAGACTAAATGAATGTCTAGCCAACTTTCAGACAGACTTTACCCCCTGAACGTGTATTAAAAGACAAAAGTTTTCAGTGAGAAATGTGAACTAATCACGGGGTGACAGTCGACCGGGAAAACAACTATGACAGATGGCGTGTTTGCGACCGGAATCGAAAAGATTCGAAAACAGGAAAACATGAAAGCACCTGACGGAAAAATCCAAAACAGCTCACCGTCACCATTCCACGATAACATCTTATAGAAATAGAGATGGGGATTGAGATATATGTATAGAAGGGAACATAAATAGATAGGAAAATAGAGAGAAAAATGGAGAGAAAAATAACATAGAAGAGAAAATGGGTAACAGAGTATATAAATAAAAAAAATGGGTAACAGAGTATATAAATAAAAAAAATGGATAACAGAGTATATAAACGATAAACCAAGCAGTGACGTGTTTCAGTACTTCAAACCGTTGGTTGCTAATTGAAACCTGAGACCAAATAGATTGAGAATGATAATACTGCTGGAGAAAATCAGAAATTGCAAACTTACCGATGGAGAAGCAGTATTGAGCAATGTGGATTTGTGATATTCAATCATCATGATCTTCATCGCTTGTCTTTTCAGCTCGATCAATCTTGCCGCACAGTGGCTGCATGGCTTCGAACTCTGCTGCATGTTATTTTCCGCAGGCATATTACTGCTGCCACCTTGGCCAGACTGTGGCAACAGGGTGGTCATCTACAAGAAGCAAATGAAAACAAATGTCGATCAGAAAAACTTTAGAATCATTAACTTATCTTTACTTGCCTAGCAAATTAATTTATGACTGGAAGCGACCCAGAGCACCACAGATTAATTCTGAGGTTAGACAGCGTCACAGGCAAGTGGTCAAGTTAAGATTTATTTTTCACAAGAAAAATACGAACACGTGGTTTGGTGTATTTTTAGAATGGAGGTTTGCTTGGTCAAAGACAAGACAATTGAATTGAGCTTGCAAGAAGATAATTCTCGAAAATTTAAGAGCTTATACTATTCTTAACATCATGACACAGAGAACACTTCTTTAATTTATACTATTAATATTGAGAAATAAATATATCGTGGATATAATACAACGGTATGATGGGCATTTACTGTGTATCAGATATAAACTATACTACTTCGA
This sequence comes from Sanderia malayensis, assembly GCA_013076295.1. NCBI lineage: Eukaryota > Metazoa > Cnidaria > Scyphozoa > Semaeostomeae > Pelagiidae > Sanderia > Sanderia malayensis. Next base: position 4,340,503 of record RQOL01000861.1, read on the forward strand.
AATATCAAATCCTGCACCTAACAGAAAACTTCAACTAAACTGGTTCACGCGAATGCTTATGCTGACATGACACATGACTAAATAATTTTCATGAACAGCTCATTTCGAGTAATTTAAAACTGTGCTAGCATTTTGCCCAAATCCTATTAAAACAGCAATTCAGAGTGGTGTGTGGACAGAAACAAATCCAAAAACTGACATCCATTGACATTCCACCAAGCGAAAATGGTTAACAACGACGCGACACAGAAAAATGGGCCTAAATGGTATAAGCACGCTCCTATTCTCTCCTTCATACCTCAATAATGTCCCACCTTGCATTTCAACGTTGCAAGAAAAGCAAGTTAAATTACAAATTTGCATTGAACAGCGGTAGTTACAAATCTTCTTCGTTCATAAAACTATTTTATTTCATAATTACTATTCGTGATATAACACGAATAAACAGGAAAATGCAAGCAATAGGGGGCGGGGTAAATGTGACGGTAAACCAGTCTTTTTCCTGCTATTATCACAATTAGTAGCTCAACATTTGCATTTCCTAAGTAACTAACAATCACTGGGTAATTAACTGCCACAATAAACTGTTGGCATGCACCTGAACAGAGGTATATGAAATATGAAAGAGGCAACGTCTCGTTTATGGCAACGCCATAAACGAGATGAATACATAGAAGCAAGCAAACACTGCATACATTCAGTCACTGCTTGATGGGTTGTACCATACATACCTCTATCTCTGTTTCTTTAAACTTTAGCCCGCAATTAATTTACACTTGATACAAGTCCTACATTTAGTGTTCCACTTTTTAGATAAATACTAACATCTTTTATGACAACGACAATTGTGTGTGTGTGTGAACAGTAAAACAATCCAAAAATACGATCGTGTACAAATGAAATACAAATGAAAACTCAAATATTCTCGATAAGATCTCACGCAAGAATGAGTGCACGTAAGAATAATGACTTGCAAAGTACGCAGTATGATATGATGCAATGAAAGTCCAGCATTCGTTTGAATTCTGATCTCACAGCTATGTGTGTACATGGTTAAATATGAGACCAAATATAGCAGGTCCAATATACTAATTTAAAGGAAATGGCACTTGGATTATAGGGTGTTAGAGGCACTTTATCCCCTCACATAAAATCGGTGTTGAAAACTCTTGATCATAGAATACATGTAACTCCGCCCCTATCTCTGCAATTTGACTGACAAGTTTTTCCTACCTCCGCAGAACTTCTTGTCCTACTTCCTACTTATTAATTTCACAGGTAAATATTGTAGAATATCCCCGAATTAAAACGGCAAGGCGTGTTTGTTTTAGTTACTGTCACGAACAATGAACTCGCATCCTATATTTGGAGAAATTAGTCCAAAGTGGTGACAACATCTTATTCCAGTTCACACGGATAGATTATTACCCCAATACTGAGCTTCAGGACCAGTATTGTCGTGGAAATATCAAACACAAAACGAAACACGACAGAAGAATAAAAACAACAAGAGTTTCCTTTCCTAATGAGGACTGCAACATTATTTTATTAAAGCTTTGGTCGACCATCATTGAAAACAGACAAGCTTCAGCTCTGAGACGTTTCCATTAAAACACTTGGTAGTGTCGTGTCTCTCCTCCGCTCCGAGGGACGTTAACAACAATAATTCCATCCCCTCCCCTCAAACAAAAACTGGGCTCCACTATACGTCATTGTTAAAAAATCTCCGAGGGACACTGCTGTTGGCAAAGCAACAAAATTTACAAAGACGGATCTCTTTAATTTGAACAGGCAAGGTCAAAACGGGCCCTTGGAGACCTTCGTGACGCAAATTGCATATTGACCTTTTCCTCTCCCTCCGTGTAACTGTGGTACACTCCAATCGTAAACACATAAATATCCAATACGCTTATTGATTCGACAAATTGATGGCATATCAAGATCTATCTTCCTATAAATGCACTCTATAATAGGTCCCTTCCCTTGCAAATAACGTCACACAACAATATGTTTACGTAAACGTATATGTTTATGTGAATATACATCTCGTCGCATGGCTCATTATCGATTCGTCAACCTCGCTAAGGCCGAGTTCATGTGCAGCTAATACGTGACCATGCGTCCAAACCAAAGCACCGATGACTTTTGAAGGCAATGCTGTACTGAGCATCCGTTAAAATTCACTGTGTTTAAAGCACATATACGTTCAGTTTAGGTACGGTGGAAGAAATATAGTTTGAGAGCTTTCTAATGTTCTATTACTAGATACTTGTAAATAATTGAGAACGCCAAGCCAACAAGGGACTGCTGTGTTCAACAGGTTAATACTTATATACGTATGAAGTGTTCCAAAAATAAAGATAAACACTACAATTTATGTTGCACTTACTTTCCTTCAACTCGAAGCAAAATCCCGAACAACGGCAAGTTGTAAACAGCTCAAAATTGTAATGTTTTACAGGTTCACTTTCAAGCGCAGTAAAAGCTCTGAAACAGGGCAATGTCTACCACCAGAGGCCCGTGCTTGAGAAACAGAAATGAAAAGAAATATCGTGAAGGTCGGCTTGCGTCGCGAGCTACGGCCTTCAATTTAAAACTGTTTCAAACTGCTTGACTGCAGGAATTGAACAAATTAATAACGTATGAAGAAGTGCCGACCGACAAAAGGTGAAAATGATCCCTTGAAGAAATAGGGAGAGTTCCACTGGGCTTTAATCATGTCAAAGACCCATTGCGCGGCACACAACAAAACTTAGACTACTACATGAAAACAACACCAATAACAATGCTATGACATGAATAAATGTAATGTATGACATGAAGCCAAAGATATAAGTCCAACTTGGTATAAGGTATGAGGTATAAGGTATAAGAGCCAAAATTCTCTAGACTACTAATGACTTACATATATTTTTGTAATCCAGCGAAAGTTGTGTTGATTTGAATGTTCAAATTCAAATAGACCATCCAAATAGAGACGTGCCCCCTAGTCCTTGTGCTAAATTTATCTCAGACGTTTTCTTTGCGATTGCCAAGTTTTTCAGCAAGCAAAATTATTAATAATAAACTATGATGATGTCACAGATTTGAACTTACATGAACAATACCAAATGTTTTCTTCCCTCCTAATGAAGGAAGCTGGTAATACCATGCGCAAAAGGTTGACTGTTTGTTTACCGGAGTCTCTCTACAGGTAATGATTTACACTGTGACCAAATAAGCGCAAAACAATACACAAAGTATAGCCAATTAGCAACGCAATCTTTTCAATCACAATAGCAATCTCATTGAACGCGAGCTGCTTTAATCAAACTGACTGGATCACTGGATCAGTGTGCAATTTACTCAGAGAGCTGCTATAACTGAAGCTCTTAATTAAACTTCTTAGAGGTGAATCCGAATCTCAAGCTAATTCAAGATAAGATACGATAACAACGTGGGAACAAAAAAACCTATGATCCGTTTTTAATGATAGCTGAGTGATCATCATTGTATAAGAATGGCTAGAATAGCTGGCAATCACTTTAGATTAAGTCGCTAAGAAGTTCAAGAGCAGATGGTTGTGACAATGAGAGAACGTATGGAGCATGACGTATGCTTCACGATTCTCTCCTATCTTCTTTGACTCAGCTGAAACATTTAAAAGAAATTGCTAGTTGCATGCTGTTCTTTCATTATGTTCAAAACAAAAACTCTTAACGTTTGATCTGAATACTATATACTGAAATCTTTGATTTCAATATACTTGTTGTCTCTACACAAACCATGTGCTGTGTGCAAGTCGCTGTTTGGTAAAGCCAATACCTAAGGATCGGTTTTAATCCAATCAAAGACATGCAATGGGCGATTTTAATCATTAATCAAGCCCCCCCTGGATGTTGCCCCTGTTTGTGCTCTAATTGTTTGGGTCCAGCCCATGCAGTAATTTTTAGAAAAGAGAATGACACTCTTCGTGGCCATTCTTCTAAAGAATTAGCTGTTTTATTGCAATTTTTATTCTCAGTATGATTTCAAAGTTATCAACATGCATTGGGCGTCATCTCATCAATCGTAAATGTGCTTACAGGGCGTGGTCACAAATTGTTTTCCAGGTTTTTACTGTGGCCTTCTTGAAAAACCTTTTCAGTATAGTTCAAATTTCTTAATAAATGATATGCCTTGCTTATGCTCGTCTGTTACTACAATTACAAGCATTGCGCAGGAAGGACATACCATCAAAAAACCCTATAGCAAGAATAGGCAGCAACTCTATTCTCACCTCCTTGATCCCTCGATATTTTCAACAAGAAAAGTGTTACTGAGAGCTCTGAAATCTGAAGTGGGTAGGAGGAGAAATGTGTAACTTACAAAACGCTGCAATATCATCTTATCTTTAGGGTAATCGCATTGTTTTGTGTGGCGCGTCTGCTCGCGAGATGTGACCATTGTACGCAGTACAATGTGTCCACTGGCCTGGTTTCCTGACACAATTTCCACGGGATTTAGTAATTTCCACTTTGCCGGTAACAGGTTAATCACCTTTTCACATACATGTAGATCAATTCAATCAATTCAAATCTACACTCAAAAAGAGCCGGAAAGACTGAAATACACGATACTTTTGAACAATTTATTCTTCTCTTTTAATAAATTAAACTGATCAAACACCATCAGTCTCTAAAAACGAGCAACTATTTTTTCAGATCAACAAAATTTGGTTCACTATTCGCGGATACTTAATTATCCAGCCTCAGAGGTTTGTGTTTGCCTCAGTCAGCCTCAAAGAAACCTATATCAACCGGCGTTTTCAATTCCAAATATCTATTCAAACAACGTGTAATCGAAAAAGATATTTTTCCAGATTCGGTGTAATTGTTTCATGATGCAACCTAACAATAAAAGGATTTCTTGGATCAATGCGTGAATTATTTTGGGATATTTGGAGACTTTTTCAAACGTTCCAAACAAACCGAGAGAATTTTGTGATCATTTCTATGAGATTACGTGAACATTGATGCAGTACTAATAAAATTCAAATATAAAGGCTCCAATTTATTTATAAATAACCAAAACATTCAATGTTGCAAAAACATGTTTTCTAACTGAGAATCGATCCTGTTTTTCCAACCTAAGCCACCTATTATAATGTAGGTGTTTATGGCACACAAAGATGTTTACATCAATGTTTTTGCACATGATGTGTACAAAAATAATCTTCTAGATATTTTTAAAGTCATCTCAAATGAATGTCCCTAATCCATTATATGCTAGCACAAAAGAAGAAAAATTAATAAAAACCTTATTATAGTTAAATACATGAGGAAACAGATGACACTTAGCTTCCCGTGGAATTGTTTCACATTTCTCTTTTCACACAAAGGCTTGATTTTATTTAGCGATTTCACTGGAAAGCACCATTAATTAGTCAAGTGAAGGTCTCCTCACGAAGATAAATAACCTTTTATTTACAAGAATGAGAATTTACACAGAGTGGCGTAAATAATATTCTTTCCTTATAGCACATTGATGGTTCGATCCTTACAGCCCATATCCCTAAACAGAACACACTTCTCAATGGTGTAATCTGTGTAACTATACATCAAGGAACACCTTGAAAATTGCTTGAAAATGTGACATAGAATGTCGCTATGAACGCTCTTTACATCTACCGACGTATGGATGAAACTCAATATGCTCTGCTGTGGCAACAACTATAAATAGAAGTCATTCTACTTGGATTTATGTATATAGCACAACACCTTCACTGCCTGCTGATCTATCTCACTGTGGTACTGTCTATGACACGAGCCCCAAGAGTCCGAAACGATACGTCACTAACTATAAAGTGAAAACATAAGCAAACAGATAAAAGAAGTGAATACACTATACAATACATGTAGATTACCATTTGCAGCAGTTGTAACGACAAGCTTCTTCGATTGTAGATGCGTGCCAATTGACTAATAAATCAGATATGCATATATGTGGCTTTAAGCTTGGTAGAGGTTCTCTGGCCCTAACACGACGATAACATTAAGGATTTCAGATGGATGAACCCCAACGATTCAATTAGCAAGCTTAGTTCACATTAGACGCAAAAATGAGCGTGTTGTGTACTACAAGTCTCACAGTGTACTTTACAAACAATGGAGGAAGAGCCATAATAACAGACGTTATAGCCTCTCGCGCACACATAATCTTATATATTGCGTCGTCTTAGACAGGAATTTCTGAACAAAGCACGAAAAGACCTGATAAGGAAAACCAAGCGTCCAACAATAAGGACGTCGACAGGACGCGGTCATCTTTGATTTGGTGAACACCTCACGTGACAGGACACGTGATCCACATTGTGATTCATCGCTAGATTCCGCAGAAAAGACGCCGTATACTTAATCAACCACTATATCGATTTGTCACGAAGACATATTCGCAGACCACGTTGTACCACGAGCTGGACTTATACCTAAAACTCTCATCACTTTAGTAGCAAATGGCTGGCCTAAATTCTCTGATCCTATCATCCAGAGCAGAGCCTATCAATGTTAATTGCCACCACCTAATGGACTTAGACTAGTTAATTAGCAGATTTAGAGTTATCTCCATAGAATGGCAACAACTCAGACTTGTATGGTTGTTGTGCAGGATTTGATGCAGTCAGCCTTTGAGAAGAGAGGAAACCAACGTATAAACATAAGACCCTTGTATTTCGAACTGTATTTTACATCGTCCGGAGGGAGCATATGGACTATTTATCAGTGAATCATTCTATGTTATCAAGATAAGTAGTTAGTAGAATACCGTTATCTAACTTCATGCTGACTGTTGGCTTTGGTGGTCTGCTTGCGTTGTGTCAAAAATGTTACGAATTCTCCCCAACGGACCACATTTAAGATAATTGTAGTGCCTTACCAGGCTCCCTAACGCAAAACGTCTTTGACCTTGCAGTTTTATACATGTTCGAAAACACGCATGTGTGGGTCAATGCAATGTTGCTGTGGTAGCTATATACAATGACTGGGTGAACGAGGCAATCAATTATAATCAAAATAAGAACCCCCAGTGGCTTGACGTCACAAGATGCTTAGCTATTAAGAATCAACGAAAGGTCTCGTCGTTAGAAATGTTTGTGAGACCTTATATGAATGCATTACATAAGAGTTGACCTCAGTATTTTCACGCATCTGGTATCAAAATGGATTAAATTATCACGAATGGAAAAGCTATTCTTTAAACGCTTTTCAAGCTAAAGTTCTGCGTAATCTTCATAATTCCTGAAAGTTAATCATAATCTTCACACACATCTTTTGCCAATGCTCAAACTGAAAAGGGAGGTGCGTGCCATGAGTGTGGGAACGGAGGGACACTACCCCCTTAATTCCTTTAAAATTCACTCTTTTCTCTATTAAAGCCCCCTCTATCTCTGTGCCCCAACTATAAAATGCTTCCGATGTCTATGGTATTTGTCATTTGTGACAACTATAAGTGAAGATTTTGCGACTTCATTTCTTATGACACTGCAATGTTATTACTGCTACTGCCACTGCCATTGCTATTATAGCTACCTTAATCAACTATAGCTACTAATTTTAACATACAGTACGTTCAAGAACCGAGAATTAGAGTGAAACTGCTTGCTACCCACTCGACCTTCAACAAACGACATGAGAAAAATAGCATACACACCTCAAGTAGTCTAACAACTAATATTCACATTGAGTTGAAAGGTTTTCAGGCGCTAAATGGGGAAGCAATGGCTTCCAGCATTGTCTCTAAGCTTGTCACTTCGTTAACTCACAGCATAACCTAGTATATGCCACACAAATACTGCATACACACAGCACACAGACGATATCACAGCTCGACTATTGTGGTATTACACTCACTTGTAACAATTACTGTGGTTTCTGCAACATATATGTATGTACGGTCAAGTTAGTTGGCAAGCCTGGTGTTCAGCAAAGCGCCAGCATAATGTGCCTTAAAAACCACTCTCGAACTGATTCTTTAATCGCAGTGCAAAGTGGCGAGGATCGTCACATATTAACGTAATGCAAACAGATATAATCAGGCTTAAGGGGTGCAAGATTGTCCCTTTACGGTGCTCAGATAGAAATTCCTCGGCACAGCACAAAGACGTCCCTTAATCCACAAAGCTATGAATCTTATGATATCTGATATTGAATATTACTTATTTATATCTTGCCTTATCATATGATGAACTAGATGTCATGTATTAACTATATATTACTGTCTATTTATGCTGCAAAATGAGAAAGAGACTATGCTCATACGTCACAAAACATCCTATCGCACGGCCTCGTAACAATTTTAAGGCCCACATGCAAACACAACCAGCTTGGGTAGCTCAAAGCACGAGCAACTCTATTCTACACCCTGCAGCCATACATTTTATCATGCATGTCAATGCATAGAATTGACCAGGACGGAGGGAAGTCCACCAGACGACCTGCTTATCTCTTTTTAAATCGTATTATCTTGATTAAATAAAAGTGGTGCTATATCTGCTAATAAAATTATCGAGTTCTTCGCGTACGTGCAATTGATAACTTAGTTATTTAATATACATTGTGCACAATAGTGGCGGGCAATTGTTGCTGAAATGATTCATAGAATTGTGAATTTTCACATGTTATGTATATACCGAATCAAGCAAAACAGACGTTTGTGAATTAGATGAAGAGTATATACACTCCTTTAATTTGAAAGAATACTACAATTTCCCCGAGCCTTCAGGTAGCCCATTGTTATTCCTAAATTATCATTGTTTTTATGCAATTTTGAGTCTCAGTACTTTCATAAACATTATTCATTTTGAAGAAAAATATATGCATACAGGTTTACATTCGACAGATGTCAGTACTGGCTAATTATATCATTGTAATTCTTTTCAAAAATCACTGTAAAGTGGATGAGGCCAAGACAATGGACCCATAGATAGAAAACATTGCAGAAATACAAACAGATGAGTTTTGCAGCTCTGTAAAGATACTCAACTCTATTTATTTTAACTCGAACTTAGCACTGTACATTCTGTTAATGTTGCATTACCACCCATAATCGGTAAGGCTAGTTTATGGAATGAATCTGTCGTATTGCATGAACTCCTCCAACGTGTCTCAACTAACTATATGTGTACGTAACTATAATATCAACAATAAAGTTACGTGCTGCCAGATGACGATTCTTTACTGAATGCGCATTCACTAATAATCACAAAAGAAATACAGGGTTTCTCTATCAATAACAGACCAGTTTCTGCTACACAAACCAAGTATACATGCAGAACTAACTGGTGATGCACACAATGAACATGCATGCAAAACTAACCCAGCTACACTGTAGTTGGAACAACATATGATGGAGCAGCAATGGTGATAGCAAATTAATCGATAGCACACAGCATTACATTACCTTGGTTGGTTTGCACGAATTAAGGGCGATCAAAGAAAACCATGCTACTGCAATAAACACGTGTCCATACGCACATCACATAACAACACAAACTTGCAAGTCGTCAATAATGAATGTTCCACAACAATGTGATCTCCGTTCAATCGATTGATAGCTCTATCTACTTCTTTATCGCACTCGCAAGTAATTGCGCTGGTCTAAAATCATCCAATAGCCAATAGCAAAGCTGTATAGCAGGTCTGAACATGACCGTTCAGTTAACTGTGTTTGTTTGTGACTGAACCAAAATGCGATCGATTTCAGGTTGTTGGTTCTGACTTGAGGAGCGCATGAAAACAATAGCCAGGCCGGGCGAGCCAGTAGCTGAATATGCAGGAGTCGCTTTGCCAGTTTGCCAGTCGCTTGTTCGCCTCTATTATTAGCGGTAGATCTCTACAGCGTCGGCAGATAATCCCCACACAAAACCACGTCAAATCCCTGTGTCATTAAGCGCACGAAAAAAGGCGCCTGGGCTTATTCTGAAGTTTGCAATAACCCACAGTATGCATTGAAACATGGTCCCGTGAACACGAACGAGGCGAGAGAATGGAATAATGTTATCACAAGGTCCAATCAACTTACAGACAGCGGAGGAGACAAGCAATTTTGGAGTTCAGAGACCGTGTTGACTTAAAAAATAAAACAATTCAGGAAGGATCCGCTTCGTTATCAATTGTCGATCATATTAAAGCGATTTGGAAATAATAAGGAAGAATTTATGTTGTCACACGAGCCTGCTACATTTATCAGTTTCTGTGCCTTTGTTTACTACAAACCAAAGAAATGCAAACCAACTTCGTCGGCATGCTCTCAATCGTTGTCCAATGGGGAAATGCTCGCATTGTCCTTATCAAAGATGCGCTAAGTCAAAAATAAACCGTGCATAGGCAAGGACGCATTCATTAGCTTTTCCTAAAGAGTGTGTTTACGTAGGTATGGGGTCATAAATGATGAGAAAAAGATGCCAATTCATCATTCATGTGTGTTTATTTGACTTGGCTGGCTAACAACGTTGACCTAAGTTCTCATCGACACTTGTGAGTCACTGCCTACTATGATGACTACTTCTGCTTTTCACTCCCTTTAAAGAACTACACCTGAGAAGCAAAAAACTCTAAAGAGGAGTGTATTGCACTTAGCTACAAGTAACCCTACGTACATATAGCAACTTCAAGCCCAACGTGCGTCAATAATGATTATAGCAATACAAATAATCAGCAACGAAAGACGCTAAAAAATGTTGGTTGGGTATTTCTGAGTTGTCGGTTTCCAGTAAATATGTGTTTTAAAGGACTTCATTGGCCTGGACAAACCATTAAAATTTACCCTTTTTAAAGCTGATTGAGTACGCTGAACTAACCTAATTTGAGGCAGCCTTCGCTGATTAGATACAATATGGTACATCACCCGCAAGATCCGATTTTCTTGCTCAGCTCATCTTCATGAAGCTTCCAAATACTATTAGAAAAACCAATCAATTTGGATAAGAAGCAACAAGCACGTCCGAAGCTGGGCGCGAATCTTTTTAAGTTCTGCTTAGAACGTACCACTAATTACATTCTTCATGATCTTGCTTAATAAGTTAGATTGAACAATAAACCCTGTCTTGAAATTGAGCGTCTGGGAAATTAAGGTGGGTTAAATGCATATTAATGGTTAATTAAGGTGATAATAATGATGATGATGATGATTATGACTTAATTTGATACTATGTTTTCTCTCGCGGCAACTCCTTACAAACTTTATAATTAACAATCTTTTTAATACTTGTATTTTACATTGAGCAGTTCATGCTTGCGTATCTAACACGATGATCAAATAAGCTGGTGTATCCAACATTTCGGCTGTGAAATTTGTAAGATTTCATTCACTGCCTGCAAACGTTTAACTTCATCAGCTCGTGTTGTAACTCAACTCAACAATAACATCTCCTCCGCATGATTACGCTAATCATTGATTGCTCCCTGAGAAAACAGCCTCCTTAGACACCCCTTTGAAACTACCAGCTGGCATATAACTATCGTCAGAGACTGGCATATTAAAGTGGCGCCTAAAGCTCATCAACCTGCTAGATTATGCAATAGGGAGCTAAGCTCAGCTCTGAAAAGCCTAAATTAGCTCATTACTATGCACGAACAAATAAACAAAATAATTGCACGCTTGTGCATGCTTCTGAAATCAGCTTACAAGTCGATTATCCCACTTCTCAACCTTCGTCGAATCAAAGACCTATTGCTGTGCACAATGTGTGGGAATTAATAAGGGATAAAAGGGAGGAGGTACAGATGCATTCAATTGGGAAGTACGTCCCGTTGATATCAATAAACTCGTTAACAACTCGAAGGAGGAGAATTGAACAAGGCAACTAACTGGATCAATGGGTTAAGTAGGAGTAATGTGACCTATAATAACAATGATTGTATCATGCCACGTTATGTGCGATGAACGAAGCCACAGACAAGCCCCAAATCAGTTGGAAATCCAGCCCACATTCACTGCATTGAATTGAATAATAATGGTTATCATGCTGGCTTATGACCATCTACGTAACGATAACTGGGAAAGATGCTTCACTGCGGAATAATGTTTTGTGTCGATTTAATACATGTGCGACCGTGAGACTTTATACTTGATTTGGGACACCTTCAGTTCTACATTTACGACATTGAGCAACCCACACGTCTGCACAACACATGCATTGGGGGTACTTACATTCCAGCACATCCAGAATAGAATTAGGAAATAACATGTATTTTTAAAGTATTGGTGCAAGTCACATCACGATCAATTACATTGTACACCATGACGAATATTGAGCTACATGTGTGCAGAAAGTTAACAAGAGTATTGTCTCATTTGAATTTCCAAATTAAGGTGTCTAATGCATTAGATTACGTCACGCTGAGTGGCATTGAATGCAACAGGTGCAATAGCCAGTGCACGTGTAAACGCCAGAGTAGGATCATTATAAGTACACGCCCTTTGCCTAACTTGATTTGTGCACAACCTGCAGAAAGGCATGTGTATTCTTCTATTCCATGCAAGATAAAGACAGTGTGTCGTCGTATAGCTACAATAGAACGATACACCAGCCTTCCTAATTCTATGGCATGTATGTGTCTGTATGTGCTTAGGATCAGGATGAAAAGTCATATAGTACTGATAAAACAAGCAGTTTCAAGCAAATTATCCAAACTCAGTGGAAATTCGCCTTATTTGCGCATGGACGGTGGTATCTTAGAAATGTCTCTCTATAATACCGCGCGACTTATACAGAGCTATGGCTTAAGAATGTTATTACTTACTATAGCAAAACAGTCCATTCAATCGTATTAATAAAAACACACACAAGTGATGAGGGCATAATTTGTGGAGAAATATTTGACCAGAGAGAGGTTCAGTCTTATCCTGATAAGAAAGCAGATGTCTTAACCAATGATAAGGTTGAGATCATCGGTGTATTTATTGGGATCAAACTCACATCATTTTCGTATCCATAACTTCATACGGAGAGAAAAAGCTAGTCTGGAAGACTTGGCCGTTATCCAATTATAATAAATGTATGGATGAGATTGCTTTTTCGATTTCAGACAAGGAACTTTTGCAGTGTCTTTTTTAACGCACCAAACCTGTACAGTAATGTTTACAACATCTACTACTGCATACTATGATGCACTTTGTCAAGCTCTGCAGGGCAAGTAATTTAGACTTGTTTAGACTTGAGTATAGCCTGAGGACTGGGTGTCAACTCCTTGCTTCAGCTCATCCAGGATATAGTGCTTTACCACCAAGGCTAAAGCTAGTTATCACTCATTCGGCAGACGACAAAGCAACATCAGTATTATGCTCTGTTACTTGAGGCGTTCAGTTATCTAGCACATTGAACTAGACACATAATCGGACCAAAGTCTATTTACGAGATTTCAAGGGCGAGCAGGAATGAAGAGGTTGGAACAAGATGTACTTGTATAAGCCTGCAGCTAATGCTGTTTAAGTCTTGAAATTTGCATCACATAAAATAACACGGCCGGAATAACTTAATTGTTGGCTTCCTGATAGGGACTTAGCCCGGGATAACATGCACCACAGTAACGTCAGTAGAGAAAAGCACACAATGATCGGGAAATTGATCCAATCATACACATTGATTGATATTTTCAGGAAAGCTGAAAGGGAAAGATAGACTTGGCTCCTTGGCAAGGCTAGCAAGAACAAAGACGATAAATTCCTTCGAAGCGAAGTCAGATTTTACCATCCTATCTATGGAGTAACGTATTTGGTTATATGGAATTAGGAGATGGAAATGTTCATTTTTGTTCATCAAGCCACTGATGATAATGATGATTATTGAGGCAAAATACTGATTGAATTTAACGTGGGCGGGTAATGCCATCAATATTCTGAAAAGTTCGATTATGTCAGCCATGTTGCGATTTCAGTACGGCTAAACAATAAGCAACCTCAAGTAACAAAGTGTATCTAATTAAATTACATATCTTATTATCCCATCTAAGTTACTATATAAAAGGTTCATTTTTTAGAGGATTAAGCTGGTCCGTATATAGTAGTTATTACATTTTCTCTATCACTTTACAAGTTAATGAAATATTCGTAGATTGACTCAAAGCACCGACGTTTCTTGTGATTTCGCAGAGTAGGTCTTGAAGTCTCCCATTCAGGAGGTCATACAGTGGATAGTATATCACATCAAACACTGCTCTGCTCTGAATTGCCTTAGAATGTACTATGAAAATATGCTTATGTAGAGAACAATCATTTTTATTTTACTCCATTTAAGTCATTAACCCCTTATTTACACCGACTAAAATACTGTTGCTTGCAGCAATCTTTTGCAAACTGCACGATTTCAAAGGACTCTACTAAGAGCCTTGATTTAGCAAAGAGCCACGAGTTGTGGTTTCCATTAGGGTGTAATGCAAGTAGTAAACTCGAAACAACAAAGCCACATGCACTTAATATTCGTGTGTTTTTGGAGAAAATTCCTCTCAAAGGAGTAGACAGGTGTCTACTGGATTACTCAGAAATAGTGTCACGAAAACCAGAAAGAAGACAGGTCAGTTCTTTTCTACTGAAATCAAACCAGATTTATTACACCTGTAGCAAAATTCAAAAAAACTGCAATTAAATATTCATACCACGTTGACCATCTCGGTGTCCGAAAGAAATACTTCGTCTTCGAGCTCGAACATTGTATTACTCTTCATCTTAAGCTCATATGTTGAAAATTAGTGACTTGCCAACTGTATGTGTCCATAATGTCAGTGTCAGCTCATAACAACGACAGAGTATGGCTACAGACTAATGCAAGTGCCATAGACCAGCAAGTGATAGAAAATCCTGATTGTTATTTGTACGTGAATGAAATTGAAAGGAAGACCAGATTAGTTGTTGAATTATGATCAATAATGTGGTGATATTTGGTGGATTATGCTCTTCTGATTAGCGCTTCCTATGAACTGTATCATGATAAGACTTCATGACGTCACATACAAAGTGGCTACATTCAAAGGCACATTCCTTAACATGTTCATTGACAAAATGCAATTTAGGTTTGGTGCATGACACGTTTAAAATCAAAAGGCGAGAAACAAGCAGATTTTTCAAGCACATGTTAATGAATATCATGTTTCAGAGGATTATATTCTGTACCACAGAGTATGAAAGACCATGTGAAAATATAAATTTTTCTTATTTTTAACTTTATATGAAAAAATCGACAGAGATGTCGCAGACAACTGCTCCTGAAAATAATGATGATCATGATGATGAAGATAATGATGATGATTAATATTTTTGTATTTGGATGGTGATTGCAACGAGGATGAAGGCAATAGCCATTATGATTATCATGATGGTGATTTTAGTGGTGAAGTGATTGCCCGGATGTGGAATACATATTTTAAAAGTTGCCATATTGATCGCGGTGTCTCTGTGGCAAAAGGAGATCGAGCCTGACCAAAGGGGAAACCTTCTGACAACGTGTCAGTTAAAAATGAAGACCTCAATAAAAGCTGATTCAATCATCTGAAGTAATTATCAATTTAATCTCCTATCCGTGACATTTCTTTGATATATTTTGCACAAAGAAATAGTCGCGCTATGCCGGAAAATGGAGAATTCTATTTCTACTAACTTGATTGCTAATTTGTAGGACTAACTTGATAACACGGTCACGGATTCGTTTCTTAAATCTGATTCTGCTAAAATCATAAATGTAATCACATGAGAAATGAATGAGCCGGTGCAAAACACTTTGATGTTTGTTTGGCAACTCAGTAAGTCAGTCACCGGTGAAGGTATCTGCGCTTACATGAACATGTATCATGGTATTCCCTCTGCCATGATCGCCACAACGACTGTAATGTTCAAGATACCACACTAAAACGCAAGCAATGCATGCGCTCGTGGAACAGCACTATGTCTGAAGATAGCTTAGACATGCCAGAATCAAAGGAAAGGAGGACCAATCGAGTTCAAGCCTAAGAATTGAACATAGGGAGGACAAGCCGAGCTTGGGTTCGAGCCCAAGAGTTGAACCTTAATCCTAATCGTATTCGAACAAAGGGCTATATTCCAGATTCCAGATTATAGCTTTAAAACAAAATTTAACACCGAACAGTACTTAACACCGAACATATTCGTGTATGATGATACATACACGAAGTACGAAAGAAGAATTCAAAGACTATCACTTACGTAAGCTCTGACAATCATCAAGCAATTTAACAATTCGTCCTGGGACACGCAATCCTCGACTATCGTGTCTCTTTCCTCCATTTTGTGTAGTAAGGCACAGGTACACTCAAATTCAAGTTCACAAATGAAGGAACAAAATCGTAGCACTCTTACACTCACAGACACAATTAAACTGTACTCTTCCTGGCACTATATATTGCTCAGATTTCCGATTGCCTCCCTTATAAATAGCCATGATACATTATCACAAATGCATACACCAACCAAGCGAAAGTTAATTGACTACTCCGCTTGCCATTGATTTCACACGAAATTCACATTGGTAAACCAAAAGTAAAATACTCGTCTCCTGGCATCACACAGCGAGATTTTCTCTCCGTTCAATACTGCATACAGGTATAACAGGTACCATATATACGACTCGAGAGCACCCAAGTTCACAAGATGTTTAACTTAATCGTGCATGTGGCTACGGCTGTATGTAACATACTGCTCACAAGCATTGAATTCAACAACAATGCAGAGTTAATTGGTCAACATTTGACTGGTTCTGTAATTCACTATTATACTCTATAGTGGATTTTTTGGGTTCCTTGCAAAAATCTTGTTTTCATTATGAAAAATAAGTACACGCATGCGTAGAAATTCCGAAGACTTTCACGAGGATATTTCTAGCAATCACGTGCCTCTCTCAATCTCCGCAAATAACCAATGTCAATTTTCCATTCAAAAATTTAACTCAGTTTTGGAAACATGAAACATTGAATGGCCCCGCACACATTTCTTTCTAGGCATTTATCATGACAATACTCTAAACCAACATTTCCTCGGCAGATAATATAAAGGATATTGCGTCAGAGGTTTCTGAAAACTCTAACAATCAAAGAGCGATGGTTGATCAGATACAAGACCAGCATATCGCAGGAAAAAGTTTGCATTGGCCAATTGCACCCGAGAAAACATTTCCGTCAATTAGTTTCTTTTCCTACCACAACTAAATGTAGACTGCAGCAGTTGCTTGTTTACTTTCAGGAATAGTGAGATCATAATTGACTTTTAAATGCTCTAAAACTAGTAATAGTTACAGGTCTTGTATTGCACCGTGACTAAACTCCACACTCCACATGAATATTTGGATGCTTAACTTGTTGAGTCCATAGAGATCCGATCCGATCCTATCGCAAGCATAAACGAATTCCATGTGAAGTACCACACGCGCAAAATGCTCTGACATAAAACAATCACAACTATTCGAGCCACTATCCTCTATTAACGTCTGCTATACTTAGTGACTGGTGTACTGGTTGATACCGTGTGTAAGATCTAAGCACTATATGCTTTTGCAGGGATCAACAACGATAGCTATCACGCCCCTAAATGGTGCAGAGAGCTTTCAACATCATGGGAACATTTCTACGAAAAATTATTTTACGCCCGATTCACTTAAACAAGCAAATATTTGAGAAACTCACCGAATCTTTTCGTTGTTCTTACTGCTGTCTCGTCTTTCTCAATCTCTTATACGTTTCCACGATGTAAATGCATCAATCTACAAAAATAGAAAGAATGAAGAAACTTAAGTGCGTAATGATAATGGAGTTTAGTATAATGACGATAATGGCCATCCATTAGTTTGTGCTGATAATGGAGCTGAAGCAAGAAACTGCCAGATCAAGATACAAAACATAAGAATATCGCTTTCAAATGCAATTATTTTTGCAGAAAGTCAATACACACTGCGAACAAAAAAGTACAGGTTTTCCAATTGACACAATAAGCTAGAGAGACTGAATTTTTTACTTTGCCGTTTAGCTGACAATTCATAAAAGAATTGCTTATCATTAAAAATTTGATGAGCAAGTTTCTGCCAGGTTATGTCTCAAAGAATTGATGTAGAAAGATAAAACATGAGCGATAAAAGGATGATGTATTAGTTTTACGTTGCATAGAGCTGTAGATAACGATCTTTGTCATTAAAAAAAGTCAGACATCTGCTCTTGCATAGCATTCCGTAAAAATAAAATCGTTTTTCGGAGTGGAGAAAAAGAAAAGCAGAGAGAGAGAGAGAGAGAGAGAGAGAGAGAGTGGGGCTCGGAGCAGGCACAAGTGGAAATAAAATTGGATTAAGCAAACATATGACTCTCACTTCTCAGATATACATTTCTTGGCCTGAAAATCAAGGCTCAGATATATCTGTCCTGAAAATCGATTAGGGCAATTCAATTCAATATAAGTGAAGGCAACGAAAAGTTATCGAATCAAATATTACTGCTTGGAAAATTGGCGAAGAACCGTTCGTGTTGCAAGTCATTCATCTTTAATAGACCAATTCATTATTCATTGAAGAATTGGCCATAAATCAACGAGCAATTACTTATTTACACAAGTATGTCTGAAATCCGTAAGATGAATGACTTGTATTTTTTAATAATTCCGGCAATCTGAGACCCACTCGACAAAATTCAAAGCTGTAGGCAGCATGACCTCATATGAAAGTTTGGTGCATTATTTGTGTACAGGCCTGTTGCTTAGAAGGAAAACTTTTGAAACCCACATCAAAGCAAGGGAAGTCTTAAACAGTCCAGCAGGGAAACCCTTGAGGCATCACTTGATACCTTGCCATAGGTTCACTTTATGATGTCTCGCCTCTCAGTGGCATGCAAACATGATGAGAACCCAGGACTGGTCGTAACTACCATCAAATAACTTGAAGTAATGTATTTAAATCTCTAATAATCAATTAAGTAAAGCTAAAGCAATAACATGAACAGTTCCTTATAAAAGCCCTGTCAGTATAAGGTATCCAGCATTTGGTCCCTTGAACCGCTTCATGAGACATGCTACAAGCTCAATGAACACCCAAGATATAACAAAAAATTTTCTTGTTCGGTACAAGATTCATTACATCAATACTGCATTGACTAATCTACCTTGCCAATAGCTAACCTTGACTGCAGCTATGCTTCCTTGTGTATAGGCACACGACTCTCGCAATGAATATGTGTTCCTCCTGCCTTGTGTCCTGTCCAGGCTAAAATGTCTCACACAAACAAACTAACTTGTCACCTCAAGAAAGCTGGTCAGCACTAACAATTATCATAATCTACATTCCCTCTAATACACCGTAGCATAGCTCCAAATCAAACAGAGCTATCATTGACTGTTGGCTCTCGGATACGTGTTATTGACATTCGGTGCGAATGAAGGCTTCTCGTATTTTTCTATATATTTTAACATGGATTGCAGTGCTATGTCGATCTAGCAAATCAAGCTCGCTTTGGCAAACAGAGTGTTGTTAGAAACGATTAACAAGATAGGAGCCAAAAATGATTTCCAATCTTGCAGGATTAAGCGGATACACGTCTTGGATTAATATCCAAGACCCAGTTATCAGCATGTTGAACATAAGGCAAACAACAGAACAATAAGTACGAAGCCTTCATTTCTTCACCTGGAAATTGGTTATTCCCATTTTCGGATTCACTTCAGACTAGAGCAAATAAGTTGGATGCTGTGGAGATTGACATGTTTTACTTTGAAATCAGCTTGTACATATAAGCATGTTGTTGTTTCAATAAGAACACCTTAGAGTTTAGTTGTTGTATATATCTATTACTGTAATATTCTTTCCGGCTGCAATTTTTGCGACAGTGAACTGCGCCCTTATTATTTAATTACTCTTGAAGCCAAAGCTAGAGTTTCAAGAGAAAGCGGGGTTAAAATGGGCAAAATTTAGTCAGAGAATCCCTCTCAGATCGAAAATGAGCGATTAGCAATGACTGAACCGCACGACAGGGACCTATTCTATGTAGATGAGCTAAGAGCAAAGTAGATGATAAAGCGTTCAAAGAGAATTTTATATTAGTCTCCAGAACGCGTCCGCTATGTGGGAATTCAGCAGAAAGGAAATAGGAAAATACTATTGCAAAGTCCCGACAGACATATTGGTTTGGATTTTTGCGCACTTGATTAGCTGATTAGGACGGTCAACTGGAGGATGGCTGTCAAAAAACAAGAATTTATCCGAACATCAATCGACGCCGCAATATTGTGAATTGTTACATTATTCATATGCAATGTTCCTTTCTTTGCAGAAAATGCAGAGTTTTAGCCCTTGCAAGAGTTATACTAGCAGCGATGAATTCACGAATTCCCACCAACAATTCTACTCAAGAGAGGTAATCAATGTGACATGATATTCCTCTGTATAGCTAATATGTAAACACAGACGAGTGAAAAATAATCACTACTGTTAATGCGAATTTCACATTAACATTTGCGTTTAAGCTCTTGTAATGGATACTGCACTTCTGTCTGTGTTTTCAAAGTGAATTTACAAAGGTATCGACATGAAATTACATTGTGTAAGCGAAAATAAGCATACCTCTAGCGCACTTTTCTTTGCATATCCATACAAACCAGCAAGCGCGCAAAGCAAATCTCAGTAGACACGGTCCAATTCACGTCATGTATAAGTTGAAAAACTTCAATCCAAGTTGTAAAGTTGTTTGTAACAATACATTCAATAGCTGCAGATCGGATGAAAATCAATGGACAATTCTGCTATCAATAGCTTGCAATGATCGTTGGTACGTGGCGGTTGTGACCCGTGAAATGATAGCAAACAAATAGAGAGACCGTTGTAAATCAAAACAGAGAGCTGAGGTGACCTAAGTCGTGGCACAGCGTAATTTCATTTCCATTGAAACAGCTGGCATTTCCCACATTTGCATGCAGAGCCGGCTGCTCTCTCTGTATTTGTCGGTCAAAGCCAATGGTCAAAGTTAGCCTAAAATCTACAGACAACTGGGTTCACTTGTTGCGTGACCAATAGTTCGCAGTTTAAAACATCGTCAACGCATCGGGCTGGATATTGAATTTTCATATTCACGCGAAAATGCAAAATTGAAAACAACCGTATCGAAACTGATAACTTGACCCCCCGAAAGCCTGTCAAAACACATTGTTTAACGATGCGAAGTAGCGTGTTTCCAGGAGGCGCGCGTGATTGCAAATTGAAAAAGTATGCGAAAGATGCACTTGGGGCAGCAGAACATAAAGTGACGTCACAAATCGAACTAGACCGAGGCCCCTGGGATCACGGCAGGTAATTTGAAAACACATCTGCAGGAAAAATTAACAATTCTTCATACCTTCATCTGAATCGCTTCTCTTGCAGTGCTCCTTCTGAAGTATTGAATTATTTTCAACAAATGTTTCTTCCTTCAAGCATCGTGATAAATTCTATAAAGGAAAAATCTAATCATCAATTGCATTACAATGCAAATCTGAAACTCAATCCAATTCAAAGCTGTTAATTTAATTCAAAAGAATAATTAAATTGAAAAAAAACTAAAAAGTTGAATAGAATAACGAAAATGTTTTGGCTTCGATAAACTCCGCTTGAATGGGTGATAAGAAATTTACCGTCGACAATTGAATATCGAAAATGTCGAAGCATATGTGGACACAGCCCTTTCTATGCCAGTTTTGAACTATTTTACTATACTACATATATATAGAAACTATATTAGATAGGCTAATTTTGAGAGAGCAGTTTAAGTGGTGTATCTGTAGAATCGTTTGCTGAATGAGATTTCCATATCCTGTCAACTAATTCTGACACTTGTAACAAGCTAATAGTATGAGCGTAAAAACAGACAATTCGTCTTTCAAACTCGCTTTTATCCAGCCTAAATTGAAGACAACAATACCAGGATATTAAGTACAAACAATAAGAAGCTTACATCACAAATATCTCTCAGCTGCAAGCGATATAGATTCGGCATAAATTGCCAAAGCAGCTCTATGCTCAACGTTTTACATGTGTCCTACTTGAATTTGCTGCCATTAGGCCTCATATTTCGGCCGTGAAAGTGTTATCCGTTTCTCTTGAACGTCTTCCTGTGTGCTTGAAAGCAGTTGCGTTCACAAAGTGGGGTGTTTGTCTTTGGGGGTTTGGCTTTGCTTAAAGTGCACATAAGCACACTGGACAAAACACAGGCCATGCAAAGTACTCCTTTGATGTAATTTGACAAATTGATAAGTGCTTGCTTCAATATTTGGACGGCAGAATAAACAATTGTCTTTCACGCGGAGTTAACGCACGACTCAACGAGTAAATGAACAGCAACAAAACGTCCATTGTGTGAACGGCGAGAGACGAAAGAAAATCAGTTTTTAACCAGAGGCCTCAAATGGGCATGGCGAACAAAAATGAGCCCCAAATGTCCCATATTCAACACACTCTGGGATTCTACAACTGCTTTTCTATCTGGACGCCCTCTGTGGACATGTTAAAGCGCTAACAAAGCGAGTCCAAGTAACAAGAGATTTGAATCGATGTTCAAGCTGCAATACGCGAGTGCGAAGAATTATCTTCGGGAGGAAATCGAGCTTCTTAAATCAAACGCCGCTTGAACATTGATGTAAATAATCTACAGTCTACAGTCTTCTGTGATATACACAATTTGCCTGATTAAATAAGCCAATCTATTAATCGCTTCAGTTTAAACCAAGGCAAACACCCACCAAAGCCAACAAGCTTGCAAAGTAATATCCTGAGGAAATGGCATTTTTAGATCTTGAAATGACGCATCAGAAAGAAAACAATAAGCAATGACCAGATATGCTCTGCTCGTAGCCATTTGAATAACTTTAGGAGGTTACCTGGATATCTCAACTCGCTTCGCTAAATATTTAGTAACTTTTCAAGTACATGCTTTTTTATAAGAAACCATTTTATAAGAAACGCACACTGGTAACTTTTAAGAAACTTTTACTGGTAAAATGTGTCCAAAAATGCCCTAAAATTAAGAAGCTTTCACCGGTGAAGCTTTAGCCAGGTTTCTTATAAAATAAAAAACGTGTATTGCTAGTTTTGAAAACGTTGATCACTAATTCTCCCAACGAAACCCAAACTAGAAAGGCTGTACGCTTAGTGACCCCATAGCAAATTGCATCTAAAATGTAATGATTGAAACTCCAGTGATAAGATATACTCACATAATTTGTGTTCCTTCTTCGTACATTCATCCAGCAGTCAGCTGTCTGATATGATGTGATATGCGGTGTGGAGAATGTTCTGACTGGCTGACTGGTGTCGTTTCAATCAAAGATATTCTTTGTATTGCGATCAGAGAACTGGATTAGAACGACGATCTGTTTGGAGTGAATAAGCAAGATGTGTGATTCACTTGCGAGCAACGAGAACGTGCAAAGCAAAGTCTACGTACGTAACTAATCTGCAAGACAATGAGATTCATGCAGGCTTCAATAGCCCATCCTCCATCCTCTGCAGACTGCAGTTATTTAGCAACTATTCAATGGTAAGCAAAAGATGCTTACGTGCGATGTCAAACAATATACAATGCAAAACAATCCAATAAAACAGTATACAATACAATACAATGATACAATGCAAAACAATACAATAAAACAGTATACAATACAATACAATGATACAATGCAAAACAATACAATAATACAAAACAATACAATGCAAAACAATACAATAATACAAAACAATACAATGAAGACAATACAATAGCTCAGATTAACACCATTGTGATGGAGGTACGCAATGATTGGATAAACAAACGCAATCGAACACTTAACGGTAAACACAAACGAGCGTCATAAGCAAACGACCAGCTCGAGCAGGAATCAACATTAATCTATGCATCATTTGATAAACAATGCAAAGTTTTATCAACATTTGCATGAACGCCTGAGCGGAAGACCCAACAAAGTCACGAATGTGCTGCATAATCCAAAGATGGCGAGTTTATATTTTCTTAAGTCTATCGGCAGATGTTATGAAGCATTATTACCAGTGTTTACCAGTGTCATTGATAATGAATAGATAAAGAAAAAGTTAGTGCATCCTATGAAATAATAAGAAGCAAATAAATAAATATTAAATAAAACAGTTACGCAGCCAATTGCATTTGCTATAATTATAATAAGCATTTAGCTGTAATCTAGGTTTTTAAAACGATAATTCCTATTTGAATTGTTGTCTGAGCTGAAATAATGACCTACAATTTTAATTTGCAAACGGTAAATGCTCACAGGAAGCTCGCCTGACATAGCTACGGGCGTTTCCTCCACTGCTTTAGGTCATGTGTACAAGGTTAACAGTGATAATCAACATGTTCCACGATTTTTACAACCGTAAATCCTCGAATAAGCCCCCAACTCCGAATAAGCCATCCCCTCGAATGAGCCCCCATCCTTATAATAACTTGCAAAAATATTGAGCCCAAGTTTCCAGACATTGAAGTTAATTAGTTAATGCATTGCAAATAACAGCAAGTTTAAGCCAACAACTTTATTGATTAGCTGCATCGTATAGCTTTTATTTTGCTTAATATTGAACAATAATCCAGCTAAAATTTCGTTTTTGCAAATAAGCCCCCGGGGGCTTATTCGAGGATTTACGGTATGCGCAGACAGTAAAGGCTACGAGCTACAGTACTTTATAGACGACCATATGGAGTGATAACGCCTGTGTGGTCGTAAAGAGAATCAACGAAACAACATAAATAATGATGATAAGTATGACTGAATGTGGGTTTCGGGTTCGAGCTCTGCAAACGACGTCTAAAGATCCAAAGTTCTCGAGTTCAAACCCTGCATATACTATACGTGTCCAAGCCATAATGAACACGTGTCACTTTGATAGGGGGCAGGGGATCATGCCCCCTATCAAAGAAAAATCGTCGGATTTATGGGAATTGTTTTAGTTTTGCTAACTTTTTTGGAAAATCTCCAGTCTGAAATTAATTGTTTCCAAATTTTTCAGACATTTTTTGTATTTGCCCTCCCCCTGAAAATGAGGTCCAGCGACGCCTTTGTTGATCTGTGGTTATTGAGTGTGTGGAGAAAGCAATCACTTCAATTGTACAATTTCTGAACTGGAATTAGCGTATAATAAGAACCCTCTCTTGTCAGATTAGTTTCCCCAAGTAAAAGAGGAAATGATGACTGCATAACACAAATATGCAAACAATTTCTACTTTACTTGGATATTTCACGGACACACGATTATCATCGGATTGTAGCGTCTACTTTCTTCTATTACTTCATAGATTTAACCGAAACAAGATTCACCCACGGCTGGCTTTAATATGCACTTGCGACTTCTGAAGACGTGTGACGTATTAGCTAACTGAGTTTAGCAAGACTGAACTAAGCTTCGGTTAAAATTTTCTCACTTTAAGAAATTAGCCGCCTGAAGGAAGCAATTCAGAGCAGCTTATTGTAAAAATAACACTGGTTTTCTCAATTCTTTCTTCGGCTTGCAAAGCTTCTTAAACGATTACACCGCACTACCACAAAACGCCTGCAGGCATTTGATTTGTTGTATGATACGATGGAGATAAATCTTGTTAAAATGAACCCCTGACCCATGCGATAATGTCAAATCTTATTGCCAAGATCTACTTCATGCTTAGGTTAACCTATTTCCTACCAAAAAGATCCCGAACATGTTAGTTGATTAATGAGACTTGATTATTAGCCAAGTTCTAACCTCATTTAATAGATTTGATTAATATAATTCCAAGCCAAGAAAGTTCTTAGTTTGGGTTGTTCCGATGTTTTTTTGTCGTTTCTCGACACAGTCAGTGGACCTCACGCAAAACAAGACAATATAGTTTAAGACTTGTTGTACATATTACGTCCATTAGGTATAAATATGGACCTGCTCGGAAATGCATCCACCTTGACGACATGTGCCTGGATTACACGAGCTTGGTAAATAAGCCCATTCAAGCCACGAAGTTCAATAATAAAACGAATCAGTTCTTGAAGCAGTGGCTGAAGTGAATTATGGCACCAAGAAAACCCTTAAGCCCGTAGAGCCCTAATCCAATGCGTTCTCAGCATTATAGAAGTTAACACCACTACATCAAACGTTTATTCTAATCTGCTCTTAGACCTCCTATGGGCTTGCATTGTGTTCTCCATTGGATGGTAGATTGCATCATTAGATTATATAAAAGACTTCATTGGTCATATGTGCCGACAAAACTAAGCATGGTCCTTCTAGTTCTAATATACTGATCCACATATAACTATGAAAAAAAAATTGACTTTCAGCTGACGATATGTAAGATAAATTCAAATATGCTGTTAAACGGTACACCAAAACAAACGTATGTAAAGTGTACGGTTTAATAAAAGACTTTCGTGAAACAAATGAAAGGGCCATTATAGAAGAGACAGAATCATATTCCTAAGTAATCGTGTCTGACCAAACTCAGTTTCAGTCGTCCAAAACAAATTTTACCTCAAGCAGTTCATAAGGACATAAGGAGAGTTTTAGTGTGGCACTGTGTATATCACAAATAAATACTTGATTTGTTATTTCTTACTGCAACAGACAGGTAAACAATCAACTATGGATTGCCAGAATAAATGAAAATGGCACAACAATTCGATTTAAAATATAAATACTATTGAAAGTCTTACCACTTAGGATCTACGTTGTGTAGTAACGAAATCGTGTTATCAGACAAACCATTCAAATCTGTATTTCGTTTACATGGTAGCTAGTCAAGAGATCACTCGAAGGGTTGATGAGCACGGTTTCATCAGGCCTCGTGTTGCACGATACAGCTTAATTTTTCAAAGTGCAACCACCTGTTCTAGTTGTCGTTTGAATGGAAAGACCAGTCAAGTTCTAAACAATTCAGGGGCCAGCATGTGATCTATATCACTCTGACTGACCCTCTTCTCCTTTATCTGCCCTCAACAGTCAAATATTTACTTGTTGTACATTGACAAATAAAGTGTCTTCAAAGTGCAATCCACCAGCAATTGCTACAATGACTCTATTCGGGAGTATTGAGAAGTAGTAATGTGAAGCATTGAGTTCGTAATGGGTCAGCATTCCTGTTCTTATATACCCGCATTCAAAATCACAACGCACATGTGTGGTACACACAACAAGAAGATATGAATGAAAGAAAGGTGTTATACAAGAACAACGTCTGCTGCTCCAAAGCAACACACCTTGTCAATCTAGCTATAATTCTTTAATTAAAAGGCTTAAATCCACAATCTATGGATTTAATTTCATATATAACGGCTTGACTCTGTCCCAAAGGTTTAGCTCCAGTCCTTAGTGCTTGATAATGGTTAATTCAACTTTTAAATACCACCTCGTGCTAATATGCGTCCGTGAAAAGAAACATAAAAAACCGTTACACCCGGTTTGTTAACATTTTATCAATTCCATCCTCTAGTAAAAATGGCTAGTCGCACGGGTACTTCTCTAATAAGCTTTAATGATGACCATACTCAAGATGGACAGTGTTTGTAGTTTGATTATAAAATGCATCAGAAACTGTTGGAGTTTTGATATTTTCTTCAAAATAAAGTTCCAGATTTCGATGTAGAAAACGACACATCTGATAAAGTTGCAAAGGTAATCTGCATAATGACCACTGTGAACTGTACTGTACTACCGTTAGTTGGACTTCAAGTTTAACAAACTATGAGTCAAAACATCGCTATCAGTGCATTAAAAGCTAGTTTCACTACCAGAGCGTCTGTGTAATTTGGGTCGGACGTAAATAGTCGAATCCCACTATTTCGGTCATTCTCATCAGGTTGGAACAAATTTCAGCTTTCTAGGACAATTTGTTCAAAAGTTATCGCTGTTCAAAAACCAAAAACACCGGATATCGACCTACTTGAAACCCTTACAAAACTTCCTTGAGACCCTTACCAAACGATAGGGACAGATTACCATGCAATATGGATCGCAAATAGTTGAAACCCACTATTTCGGTCATTCTCATCAGGTTGGAACAAATTTCAGCTTTCTAGAACAATGGGTTCAAAAGTTATCGTTGTTCAAAAACACCGGATATCGACCTACCTTCAACCCTTAGAAACCTCCTTTCAAGTGTTTTGGAACGATAGGGACAGATTACCATGAAATATGCATTGCAAATAGTAGAATTTCGGTCATTTGCATCACGTTGGAAAAAATTTCAGCGTTCTAGGACCATTGGTTCAAAAGTTATCGTTGTGCTTGAAGCCCTTAGAAATTATCGTTTCAAGTGTTTTGGGACGCTAGGGACAGATTATCAAGAAATATGGATCGCAGGTCGGGACTCGTAAATTTATTTATGCCACAACACACACCCATTTTTTTACAAGAAGCCAACCATGTAAAAGCTCCAAGTTTCCAAATTTCAGAAATAATTGCAAAATCAAAACCAATGCCCGACGTCTGATATCGATGCTCAAGTGTGAAACATTAGTTGACTCTCTGTGCTGCAAGCAATGCAAACAACAATTCCTTTCCCATCAAGTGCGCTATTAAATCATGCTAAGTTTGTCAATTTATCTCTCAAAAACTCCATAAAGTCACATATAATCTTACCTGTTTTGTTGTCAAGAGCCTCTTGTGTGATTGTAATGAGAAGAAATTACCAACAATGTTTTTATAATGTCTGCAAAAGTGAAATAAAATTATCATTAAATTTGCATTAAATTCGCATGCACTTCATAATATGGCTTATGTCCATAGAGCACACGCCAGTAAAAAATATAAGCCAAACACACATTCTGCTTCTAGCAAACAAACACTACAAATTGCTGTTAAAAATGTTTAGCAAGCTGCCAACTGCTCTTCAAAGCAAATAATAATACATTGTAGGCTTGTTTTGGGAAGTGTTTCATATGAAAAAATCACCCAACAAAGACTTCTTTTGTAAACAACACGACCAATTCCAATGGAATATAGTAAACAAGACACGTTCGACGTGGAATGTGTTGGGGATATTTTTAAAAATTGCTCATCGCAAAACACAAACAAGTGAAACAATAGATTACAGAAAATGCATTACCAAAAATGCATTTAACCACATTCGGAAGGGCATTCAGCAAATAAATCGACCTGTCGGCTTGCCTTTAGCTTGAAAGGTCTCGAGCAATGGTCACAGTTGAATCGAGGCTTATCCTACTCTTTTCATAGGAGGAAAGAGTCTGAACATTTTTTATTATTTTCAGACAGTTTGAGCCTGAAATTATTATAACATAAAAAGTATGCAGCATAGGATGGGCGTGCAAAACGTAACAGCATAGCACGTAAAGCCTTCCTAACTGACAGTTTAATTTGAAATCATTTGTGGAATAGTATGTGAGTCTCCGTAAATAGATATTGTTGCATTAATCAAATAATCAAATATCAGTACTGAATGCCAGAGCACAACTACATGGACAATATAGAGTTAGAGGGCAGAATGTAATGTCTTAGATACTTACTAAACTTGTGTATCAGATCAGTTATGTTGCCACAACAAGGCTATCAAACCAAAGCCCATCAAAATCAATCCACAAATGTTTCATGCTAACAAACACAAAAAATCCCTTCAATTACAAAGTTGGACTCCTCTCTGCCATGTTTTAGCAACGACTCCAAGCACTAAGCAACAATCAGTAAGTTCCACACAACCGACCTCTTTTAGCACAAGAAATGACACCCTTGGAATCAACAAATCCTTATAATAAGCTTTTAACCATATGATCCAATTAAACAACACCGAGATTTAAAAAGATGCCATTCTCAAAATGTCCTTATTGTAATCAATGTATGATGAAATACCCCCTGCTAAAATAACGTTAAGCACTCATCCTGTCCTATGTTCTGCAATCCTAGGGGGAGGGGAAGGAATTAAAAAACCGGGGTTTTTTATTTTTAAAAAACCTTTTTGCTCGCTAGTAATGACCAATGGTAGGCAGCAAAACAACCCAAGAACAGACCACGGGTGTGGCCCCACTTGAAGACCAAAGGCTTCGAGCTATTTTGGCCTCAGCTATTTAACAATAAAGATGGAAATAGAGATAGAAATTTATAACAAAAGAGATGGAAATTGAGATAAAATAGAGTTAATTTTTTCGGAAATCGTTTTAAAATAGGCAAAGGAAATGTTCAAAGCATACGAGTAAAGAAACGTTTTCAAAAACAATGCCCCATACACCTATTATTATTGGCCTACAAAAACATACGAGAAAGACAAGAACATGGTTGTTGTGGAGCTACGAGCTACACGACGTAATAAGCAAAAGTCATAATAATTACAAAATGTTTCTTTCCACCACTCAATCTTAGAAGTGACAAAGGCATGCGTTGTCACTGAAAAATTTAATTAGAATCACAAATGATCTTGCTTTTTATCTTGTTAATCTCGCTGTAATTGCATAGACATATATCTAATCAATCTTTAAATCTAATATTGTTTTATCGCAATTGCTACTTTGTTTCTTGGGGTGTTTGTCAACGATTTGTTGTGAATTTTAGAGTGTATTTTAGCATTTGTTTACTAAACGGGTAGGCGTGTGATTGAAAACATCATACAAGTATATCGTCATCATTTTTTAACTTAATTATAATCAAATAAATTTTCGTAAACATTATTGCATACGTAATCAGCATCACAGCATTGCATGCAGACAAGACAACATGTTATCTTGACATGGACCATCAATAATGCTTAGTTTTGCATTGGGTTTAGGGATGTGTCCCATTAACAACAACTATCAGCGATTCAAACATGGGTAGTGTCTTATCAACGAAAAGGAGAGGACATCTGTAAAATATGGAATAAAGCGAAGAAATTTGGAATGAGAACGAAGTGATAAAATGTCGAAGCAGTCGTATGTGTTGCAAGTCATAGCACACCAACCATAATTAAACTTCATTGCCACAGTTTCTTATTGGCTGGCCATTAACCGATATACACATATACACACGTGCTCACAAAGCTCAAAGCTTGCGTATTCCATTCTATTCCCGTATTCCGTTCCATGTTCACTCTTCCTCGTTCACAGTCCACACCTTACAGGATAGTCCGCCACACAAGAGTTCTAATAAATTCATAATTGCATGTATAGTGTGTATTGTATGTATATATGTATGTATATATGTATGTATGTTTGTGTGTATGTAAAATGTACAAATTACATTCTCTGTATCAAAGAACAGTGCTCGATGCCCCTCGATGAAGGAGCAAAGCAAAATACACAAGAGTAGAAACAAAGAAAAACTACAGCATTTTTCAACTATTTTTGTTTCTACTCTTCATGTGTATGTGTGTATGTATGTATGTATGCATGTATGTATGTATGTATGTATGTAGCTAAAAGTAGTTTATGTATATTGGTATGTAAGGTGGGGTATCTTCGTTGCGCTATAAATGTCTGAAACTCCGCTAATTTTTATCACTTGGGGCAGATGACTCCATGCTCCGTCGTCCAGCTTCGTTATAGTAAATTGCCTTACTGCCCTAAACTGCTCACAATATGCATTGCACTGTACTATTCCCAGGTTTTCCTCTATATCTATCCACGGCAAATGCGATATCACGCTGCAGTGACGCCAGGCGATGCTGGACATAAAAAAATAGCTTGTCTTCTTGATAATCATAATAATATTTTCAACCTGCGGCACCGCAGCAATGCATGCAAATTGCGTTGATTGTGAGCGCAAAATTGCATGCTGTCAGCTGGGTCTTTCCTCCTTCACTCTGTAGACACTTAAACGGGAAGGAAATGGCACTGTTCAGTTAAAGAAAGGGTCGTGGGTAACGATTCTTCTGTGGATGACCTGAAGCAGGATCAATTGAATACAAGGCTTGATCGGATAACAAATACAGCACACAATACAACTTTGTGTGGCTTTTCTAATTGTGGTTGGCTTTCTTATTCGCACCAGTGTATTGTTGATTTCTCATTGGCATTATTATTACCCCATAGAGTTGTGGTGACTTTAGATACAAGATCTGTCGCCGAAGATAACGGTTTCTAATTCTCATCGCCGTGAACGAGGTTTTGATACTGTAAGCCAAATCACACGGGTTCTTTGATAAAGAATACTCAGTTCAAAGCAAGCGCACTCGGGCATTTGTGAACGTGCATCATTATAAAGCTTTGAAATCAAGATTTAGGCTCAGTGGACGGATCAAAGAATGTTAGCTTTATACAATATACAACACAAAAGCCATAACCGTGCAGGAGGAGATGAAAGCTATCCGCCTCGCAGCTGCGCTTAAGCGGAGCTTCGAGAAAACCCGACTACTGTAACTGTAATTGTGTGCTAAACTGCAGTAGAGATATTTCCTGAAACGGTCTCTTGTAGCAGTATTAAGAAAACAGCAAGACGATTTAGAATTGAGCGAGGTTATGCTGTACCAAATCAACAAGTTATCATAACTGTTCAAAACAGTAAGCAAACATAGTCAAGCCTAATGCAATTTATTGCTGAAAGCAATAAGACAATTTCATAAATCACCAAAAGGAAATAAAATGAAGTTTGAAAGAGCACTCCCTCCCAGTATATTCACATTGGAGACAATGTTTATGCTCACAGGAACAAACGAAAGCTCAGGTCTCAATTGATTCAAGCAAGCAACGGTTATCTCTCAATCAAACACCTTAATAAATCGAGTCCATGTTGACGAAGTGTTTGTATAAATGCTTTTTCATGACGTACAAATATCGGCATTGAACAATCAAATTGCTTGTTGTATAGAGGAAATTAACATTTAACAGTAAGTTGCATTGAAGTAGTTATAGCTGGAATAGCTCGGTAAACACCCGAAATTGAAATTCAAAAAACTACTTCCCTGCAGTAATTGCAACAGTGATAATTGACCAGATCAAAAATCTCCATCTTATATTGTAGTATATTGCCACTGCAGTAAATTATTTGTGGCGTTATGACTTTGTGGGTAGTATTGGTGTGAATTTTAAGAAGGAAAATTAATCATGAGTTAATTATACCTGCTATAAGTTAGTGACTCACCTCTTGTTACAATTCATATGCTTCTATTCCAAGCCAAACTTGTTTCTTTGCCAAGGAGATTCTTCATAGGTGTTGCTTCAGCTGCAAGAAAGCAAAGAATATCTTAGTTACTCCATGTAGTAGCGTAGTAAAGTGTAGTAGCGTAAAACATAGTTTCATTTACATGGGTTCACGCGCAAAGAGTGGAAGTGAATGACATACGAAGCATCCGATTCATTCTTACAATGCATATGCCAAGATTAGGACCGTTGCTTTATTGTGAACCATCTAAGCGGTTTATAACTACTTTCGAGTTGCGTGAAAATGTCCTCACCATTATAACAATAAACAATGCAAAGAAAAAGCAGGTGAGAAATCAAATACAGACAACACCCGATCGGTAGCAAGCAACATTATATTCTCTTCACTACGACATGCAGGTGGATATGGTACTAAAAACTCTCTCCACGAAAATTGAAACAGTCAAACTCGTTTATTATGCAGATGTTGTTTGCTTAATCGTTCAATTGCCCGGTTCGAAAAAGTCACTTGTCACACCCACGACAACCACAACGGTTTTTGTACATGATAATACAGCGTGCGCAGTACTAGTGAAGCAGTGTTAATAAACAAAGGTTATTGGACATGGGCATGTCAAGATGCATAATAACATTCGTAGAGACACTGGGCGCGCCATTTAAACTCGTAGCACATGGAATATTGGAATTCATATTATGCTCAAACATTGTTAAGTCGATTTAACATTCAAGTCAAATTCCTGGATGTGTACCAAAAATGTACAGGCGCAAATAAATTTGTCTCGTTCAAACAGCTACACTGCTCTGCTTCAAGCGTGACTATGCATATCTCGAGCTCTCTGGTGAACTAAAATAAATGTTATTATCTCCTGGGAGAGGTGTGACATTGATCGCCGTAGTCAAGCATCTTCCTTGTATTAAATCACCGCAATCGTCTGCATGGAAGTTCGTCAATGTTTAGTAGAATAGAATTGCAATCTCTTTCAAAATAGCACTGTATTCATTCACTCGCAGTTGTGTACTCAATACAAGGTTAGTGATAGATTCAAGATGAATTGTAGAAAGAAAGAGCTCACTACAATACGATAGCTACGCTGTTTATACTTACAGTATAGTGTACCAACATATAGCGTTTTTATTGCTGATATCGCTCAGCTGATCAGGTCAGGATAATTGATAGCATTCTTTATTAAACTTTGCCGCAGATCGGTTTTGCGAGATCAAAATCTGAAGAAGTGATATCATCCACTCTGATCGCTTGCTGCTTGCTGGCAATGTCATGAACAGTGCATATAGTGTGGGAAACGACAGACCTTTCACCCACTACAATAAACGAAATGAACAATTGATCAAATGACCTATGTACGACATGTGTGCAGGGTTTTTCAACACGACACGAATGCGTAATCGGCGGTTGTCAAATGAACATTGCATCTAATCTTATCAGACATACGACCACATTTGCAAGGCAATAATACACTGGTGTAATTAAAGAAGTCCTTCAGCTATTGTTGCGAAGCAAGTGAAGAGACGACAAGACTGAGCATCAATCCACTTAAGTAATAAAAGCAAGAGATCACGGCAATACTTAATTTTATTGAACAATTATAGGAACCTCAGCGTTATAAAATTCTACCTATATTATGCCAATGTATAAATAGATTTGGCTATAATAATAGCAAATAGATATGTGCATGGTAATAGCGTTGTCAACTGGTCAACAATGCCATAGACAATGCAAAGGACACGAAAGGGGAATCTCAACATAACGAGATCCCCCAGCACAATGAACTTCTCATTATGAAGAACTGTAGATGTTTAGTCCCATGAACGCTTCATAGCATAAACTAACCCGGAGCTTGATAAGTGCTCTTAGGGCTTGTCATATCAGGATGTCATTCTGAATGGACTGCATACGCATACGCTACATGCATACGCAGATAAATTAACGCTAACTTAATTATTCACTCCTACCGCAGAGAATCGCAAGAACAAACCATTGCGATATGCTTTGAGTCATCATAATCATCATCATAATAGTCATCATAATCATAATTTACAACATAGCCATCTTCATCATCATTATAATTTACAACATAATTGTTAGGTAATAATACGTAAATATATCAATGATGTTATACATAAATTAAAACAGTTAATTACGATATTGTGGGCGGTGTAGGAAACGCATTTGCAAGGAACGAAGTGCGAGCGGAGGGGCAGGGACGCTGTCCCTGAGGGACGCTGTCCCTGACTCGGAATTTAGGGACGCTGTCCCTGACTTGGAATTTAGGGACGCTGTCCCTGACTCGGAATTTAGGGACGCTGTCCCTGACTCGGAATTTACGGACGCTGTCCGTTTTGTTTAACATAGGGTGCGAATTTACGGACGCTGTCCGTTAATTGTTTATTGATGTGCTATTCCGAGTTTTTGTGATATGAAGTGTTTGCACTTTTGCCAGTTCCTGCAAAGTTTGGCGTCTCAGATGCATTGCGACTTTCAATTAATCAGGTGGTTCGTGAAAGGTAGCTCGTAGAACCTTGGATATGCCTCTATCGGTGGATAGGGAGGTGGGCGGGTAAATTTTTGTTTCCTTGATTTGCTTGGCAACTATGTATATGTTGCTTTGTTTGTAAATTGTTGCCCTTTGAGGGCTTTGCATTGTCTTATAAAGGGAGTATTTTGCGTGGTGATTCGCTTAATTTGATTGGCTTGTCGCTGGTTAGCCTGCTGTGTTGGGAGCTCTGATTGGTTTATTGTGCTTGTCACTTTCATCAAGCTGAGATTAGATACAGGCAGCATCGCTATGCGTGATATTTTACGATTGGTGCCAGATTAAAATACCTTGCCTGTGTCAAGTAATCAACGCACCCTTGGTGTGGCCCTGTTAATTTTGGTTGTTGATTAGCATTAAAAAACAGTCACGCAATATGAAAAATCCGTGCCTAATTAACTAAAGTTAATAAATTTCATGTATTAACTAACATTTAATTATTCACTCCTACCGCAGAGAATCGCAAGAACAAACCATTGCGATATGCTTTGAGTCATCATAATCATCATCATAATAGTCATCATAATCATAATTTACAACATAGCCATCTTCATCATCATTATAATTTACAACATAATTGTTAGGTAATAATACGTAAATATATCAATGATGTTATACATAAATTAAAACAGTTAATTACGATATTGTGGGCGGTGTAGGAAACGCATTTGCAAGGAACGAAGTGCGAGCGGAGGGGCAGGGACGCTGTCCCTGAGGGACGCTGTCCCTGACTCGGAATTTAGGGACGCTGTCCCTGACTTGGAATTTAGGGACGCTGTCCCTGACTCGGAATTTAGGGACGCTGTCCCTGACTCGGAATTTACGGACGCTGTCCGTTTTGTTTAACATAGGGTGCGAATTTACGGACGCTGTCCGTTAATTGTTTATTGATGTGCTATTCCGAGTTTTTGTGATATGAAGTGTTTGCACTTTTGCCCACAAATTGCGTCCAGCGATTGCCCATAAAAACGAGTACAGAGAATAACGTAAATTTTGTTTTTTTTTTTTTTTCATAGCATTATGAATAGTATCGCACATTGTCTCTCGTATACGTGTTAGTGTAAGCAAAGTAGAATTGTAATTGAAATATATAAGATGAACTATAATTCAGGAACCAGTAAGTTGTTTGGACGCAGCGTGTAGCTGCAAAATCGGAAGCTGAATGTATCGCTTGAAGCAGTCGGATGACCACCTACCCAGAGTCTGGATAAGCCAGTGGGGCATGTTGGCCGCGGCGGCAGCCGTCATAGCCCCCCGTCTGAAACTGTGACTAGCAAACTCGTCAGGGGGTAAGCCCAGCTGCTTTAAGAGGGACCTAAGTTCAGCTGTAAATCGGTTTCGAGTGAGGGGTTGCCCGGACCTGAAAATGAAAAGTGGGCCGCCAGGGGGTGGGGAGCGGGACAAGAGGTAGGCTTGAAGCGAGCGGACAGCACAGACAGTAGAGTTGGTTAATCCGATATGCATGTACAATCCTTTTTTAAACGGGTCTGTTTTAGACCGTTTTACAAACAATGAAAAACTTTGGGCGGTGTTCAAGTCCGGATAAAACGAAACATCGAAAACAGAAAGGTGCACGTCGGGATTAAAGTCTCGATCGCACGTGAATTCACTAATTCTAAGAAACCCTAGGAGTGCTGTGGAAAATGAGGCCCATGTCATTTTGTTATCGAGATCACGTGCAGTGTCCAGCTGAAGCAGCCCGGAAATGTGAAAGTGATCGAAGAATGTATATTGTCGACAGAAATCTGGCAAATTGCAAGTAAAAACGTGTTGTAAATGAAAGTCTCTCACTGCCGCCCGATACAATGTTATTGTGTCATGTGAGACGGTTGGGGGCATGTGAGTAGCAAAATAACATAGAGTAATTTCGTCGGCGGACAAAATACCCTCAAATTCATGAGCTTTGAATGCGTAGCAAAAGTAAGGAACTGCTTGACCCCCGTGCGGTGTAAGTCTTGTGTATTTTGGGCGAGTGAAAATACTTGAAAATGGTGTAACAAAGGCGTTAAAGGTGCGAAATTTCCTCCGGGAGTTATTGAGGCAGGGGGTCGGGCCATGGAGCCAATTGTCGGAAACAAGCGACCGGGAAACGTGATAGAGAATCAGCTATTTCGCTTTTGCTCCCGGGATGTGTTTAGCAAAAAATAGAAATTATATTGCATAGTGAGAAGCGTTAGGTGATGGGCCAGAGCCATCACTTTGGGGAAGGGGGACGTTTTGAGTTGATGATATAAACAACAGACTCGTTTCGGAGAACGTCTGGGTGTTCTAGGACCGTTGTAGCCAATGCAGACAAAACGATCAGGATAGGTGTCCAAAGTGAGTTCTAGATTAACAACATTAATTCTACTCAACGGCTTTAAAATACTAGATAAGGAATTATGAACGTTGTCCAGAACCGGGGTTGATGGCGAGGGTGCATCTGTTTCCAGCATACTTTCCCCCACAGCCCGGTCTGTTGCATACATGTTTAAATCGGCAGGTAGCCTCGTTACAAAATCGTTCGATATTAAAATACGATCCTCTTGATCTTGTGGGCCGGCTGTAAACGTCATCAACCAGAGTTGTTGGTCGATCCTTCCCCAGTCCATCGTTCTTAACAATCTTCAATTCGTTATCATATCATCCCCCATTCAAATGGAAAACTTTTGTGATGCCGGGGGAGATAATTTCTGGATGTTCTCAGTGACTAATTTTCATAATTCAAAAAACTCACCGCTCTGGATTTGTCTGACGAGGCTGCTGGAAATCTCCGGCAAGAAGGCATTGATTGTCTGCGTGGCAGGCATCGGTGGGGCTGGACAGCTTGTAGGATCCGACATTGCTAGTGAAACTGGCTGCGGCGTACTGGCTGGTCTATCCGTCTGTATAGTGGCTTGTTGGCGGTCATCAGTTCGCAGACGATGGTAGCCAGAGAGCCGTCTATTGCAGTGTTGGCTTCGGTTGCAACACTGGGACATGAACTGGCAGTATTCACCGCCGTAGATGGTCGCGTACTTCTTCCTATGCTTTGTTTAGTTGACTTGCTTTTAGGCTTCTCATCTAGCTTTCGTGCAGATTTTTTAAATTTTTGTTTCCTTGATTTGCTTGGCAACTATGTATATGTTGCTTTGTTTGTAAATTGTTGCCCTTTGAGGGCTTTGCATTGTCTTATAAAGGGAGTATTTTGCGTGGTGATTCGCTTAATTTGATTGGCTTGTCGCTGGTTAGCCTGCTGTGTTGGGAGCTCTGATTGGTTTATTGTGCTTGTCACTTTCATCAAGCTGAGATTAGATACAGGCAGCATCGCTATGCGTGATATTTTACGATTGGTGCCAGATTAAAATACCTTGCCTGTGTCAAGTAATCAACGCACCCTTGGTGTGGCCCTGTTAATTTTGGTTGTTGATTAGCATTAAAAAACAGTCACGCAATATGAAAAATCCGTGCCTAATTAACTAAAGTTAATAAATTTCATGTATTAACTAACATGTAGTAACGAGCACGAGTCCTTGTTTCTTCGCCGCAACATCTTTGCGGACTACGTATAGCTGTACTAACAAGGTTAACTGTCTAATTCACCTTAAAAATGGCTCATCTCGTTAACAATTGATTCCATACATTAGACTATCACGTAACAGTGTGGTATGTTAACAGACGCCAAATGAAGAAGCGAATAAAGAATAGCGAATTCTGTGAAACTGACCGACTCTGGAAATTATTTTCAAGTGAAATAGTAGCAACTTTATTAGGAATGCACCAATAAAATCTTACAACGTCAGCAGAACCATCCAGTTCGAGAAGTAGATGACTTCAATTTACAAGAACCTCGATTGGGGAACTTTGCCTCAACTTGGCAATGTAAACCATGATCTTTTAATAATAATACAAGGTCATGCCCTCGGTTACTCACTGACTGGGAGATGCACGAAAGTAAAGACTTCAACTTCATAAATAACGAAGATGTATTAATGAAGCTTTGAATGCTTCATTATGCACCTTGTCAACCAATAATTGGGAGATATAGCTACGTGAATCCATGAATAACTCTTCTATATATAGATATAGAAGAGTTATTCATGGATGAGACTATTAGTTTGAAGAAGTTACTTTAAGGGTACGCATTCAATAGGGCCTGTTCATATGAGCCCGCTTCAGACTGGCTTTCACATGCCGTTTTCACCGGTTTTCATCGTACTTCGCCGTACTTCATCGAAATTCTGGGTTTACGATCAATTACGATTAATTCCGATTATGGAAATTGACCAAATTATATAAGAACCGCCGTAAAGTAATCCGAATTCATCCTAATGCATCGCAAAGAATAAAAAAGTTTTGTTTCTCCCCACAAAAATAGGACGAATACAATGAAATACGATGAAATAGCTACGGCATATGAAGGCCAGCTTTTACAGGACCGGCTCGTTAAGGGAGACAGATTTGAATTTTCTACATATGAGAAAATTCTGTCCCACCTGCCGGGATATAAATTGTAGCATGATATTTGTCACGTGAGAAATTGACAAGGAAAATAATGATGGGCAGTGCTATAATTTTGTATAGGATTGGGGCAGAGGTGAGATCTTGCTCAGTGAGCTGAGCTGGCACGGTAAGTGGGTTCATATGAACAGGGCTTGCTTAGAGGAAAATCAAGACAGAGTCATATCACAGCCGTGTATAAATTGACTTAGTGACTACAAGGATGAGGATGGTCGGATTTGAATTGACCTTTGGACATAGTAGCACGATTCACGAGAAGTAAAAAGGGTCAAAAGACATTGCAGTAAAAGATGCTGCCATATTAAGTGTTCATTAATAACTGCTAAACCTGTATCAACAGAATGCATGCAACTTAAATTTGACAACATAATGCAAAGCTGGTCCCATGAATGATTGCTTCACCAATGGATTAATCACAATTCTAAGCTTAATACGAAGAACTGCAGTTTTTGTTACAACACACTGATTAATGCACTAAAGACCTCATTAACGATTAATAAAGCCTTCAACTTAGCCAAGTCATCCTCTTTTAGCATCCATTTATCAAGGCATTAGCAAATCCAAGCATAAAGCAGACAGAAACGTGACACAATACAATGAAATGAAGCTATAAAATAGACCGATTAATAATCGAGGCTGTCTTGGGTTCAATCGAGGCTGTCGTAGGCTTGACAGGTAAATTCTTGCAAAAAAATAATTTGGATCACTTTAAGAAATGTTCCCAGCTTTCAATCACATATAACTCAAAAAAAGATTGGGTAGGGTAGTAATACAAGCCGAGGCAACACATAACGAGAATGTAAAAAAAATAAAACATGCCTTGAAGTAGAAAAACTATTTTCAAGCAAGCATGAATTGTGAAATGCATAACCCATGCCATCCGGCAACCTTTAAAGTACTTGGAACGTAGCTACTGGCTATCGATTCAGGCATTAAAATCTTTGAATTAACGAATGAAAATGTCTATCCCTAGCCCTTTGGGACAGTTACAAAGTTACAAGTCGAAACTTCACGATTACTGGCGCCGACTGAGCTTGCATTACCCAGGACTCTTGGGTTTTGCACTACTGTGGGCTCTGGTGAGTACATATCAGAAGTCTAACTCTCGAGTATCATGGCGGAGCCACCGAAATAAATTCAAAGTTTTGTTTGCTCTCTAGGACAAATGGTGCAAAAGTTAATGTCGTGGACCATGCGCGAATAGCTATTTACTTTTGCGTAACTCCCAATGAAGTAGTGGCTTCAATTTTGAGATCTGAAAATTGAGCGAAATATGGATAACAAAGAGTCGAATCCCACCAAACAGGACATTCTAATCACGTTGAAACAAATTTCAACTCTCTAGGACAAATAGTTTAAAAGTTAATGTCGTGGACCATGCGCGAATGGCTATTTACTTTTACGTAACTCCCAATGAAGTAGTGGCTTCAATTTTGAGATCTGAAAATTGAGCGAAATATGGATAACAAAGAGTCGAATCCCACCAAACAGGACATTCTAATCACGTTGAAACAAATTTCAGCTCTCTAGGACATGTGGTTCAAAAGTTAATGTCGTGGACCATGCGCG
Source organism: Sanderia malayensis (assembly GCA_013076295.1). Classification (NCBI taxonomy): domain Eukaryota; kingdom Metazoa; phylum Cnidaria; class Scyphozoa; order Semaeostomeae; family Pelagiidae; genus Sanderia; species Sanderia malayensis. Next base: position 4,382,115 of record RQOL01000861.1, read on the forward strand.
AATAGCTATTTACTTTACGTAACTCCCAAGGATGTAATGGCTTCAATTTCGAGATCTGAAAATTGAGCGAAATAAGGATAACAAAGAGTCGAATCCCACCAAACAGGACATTCTAATCACGTTGAAACAAATTTCAGCTCTCTAGGACAAATGGTTCAAAAGTTAATGGTGTGGACCATGCGCAAATAGCTATTTACTTTACGTAACTCCCAATCAAGTAGTGGCTTCAATTTCGAGATTTGGAAAATGAGCGAAATATGGATAACAATGAGTCCATTCTTACCAAACAGGACATTCTAATCACGTTGAAACAAATTTCAACTCTCTAGGACAAATGGTTCAAAAGTTAATGTTGTGGACCATGCGCAAATAGCTATTTACTTTACGTAACTCCCAATCAAGTAGTGGCTTCAATTTCGAGATTTGGAAAATGAGCGAAATATGGATAACAATGAGTCCATTCTTACCAAACAGGACATTCTAATCACGTTGAAACAAATTTCAACTCTCTAGGACAAATGGTTCAAAAGTTAATGGCGTGGACCATGCGCAAATAGCTATTTACTTTACGTAACTCCCAATGCAGTAGTGGCTTCAATTTCGAGATCTAAAAATTGAGCGAAATATGGATAACAAAGAGTCGAATCCCACCAAACAGGACATTCTAATCACATTGAAACAAATTTCAACTCTCTAGGACAAATGGTTCAAAAGTTAATGTCGTGGACCATGCGCGAATGGCTATTTACTTTACGTAACTCCCAAGGATGTAATGGCTTCAATTTCGAGATTTGGAAAATGAGCGAAATAAGGATAACAAAGAGTCGAATCCCACCAAACAGGACATTCTAATCACGTTGAAACAAATTTCAACTCTCTAGGACAAATGGTTCAAAAGTTAATGTCGTGGACCATGCGCGAATAGCTATTTACTTTACGTAACTCCCAAGGATGTAATGGCTTCAATTTCGAGATCTGAAAATTGAGCGAAATAAGGATAACAAAGAGTCGAATCCCACCAAACAGGACATTCTAATCACGTTGAAACAAATTTCAGCTCTCTAGGACAAATGGTTCAAAAGTTAATGTCGTGGACCATGCGCGAATGGCTATTTACTTTACGTAACTCCCAATCAAGTAGTGGCTTCAATTTCGAGATTTGGAAAATGAGCGAAATATGGATAACAATGAGTCCATTCTTACCAAACAGGACATTCTAATCACGTTGAAACAAATTTCAACTCTCTAGGACAAATGGTTCAAAAGTTAATGTTGTGGACCATGCGCAAATAGCTATTTACTTTACGTAACTCCCAATCAAGTAGTGGCTTCAATTTCGAGATTTGGAAAATGAGCGAAATATGGATAACAATGAGTCCATTCTTACCAAACAGGACATTCTAATCACGTTGAAACAAATTTCAACTCTCTAGGACAAATGGTTCAAAAGTTAATGTTGTGGACCATGCGCAAATAGCTATTTACTTTACGTAACTCCCAATCAAGTAGTGGCTTCAATTTCGAGATTTGGAAAATGAGCGAAATATGGATAACAATGAGTCCATTCTTACCAAACAGGACATTCTAATCACGTTGAAACAAATTTCAACTCTCTAGGACAAATGGTTCAAAAGTTAATGTCGTGGACCATGCGCAAATAGCTATTTACTTTACGTAACTCCCAATGCAGTAGTGGCTTCAATTTCGAGATCTAAAAATTGAGCGAAATATGGATAACAAAGAGTCGAATCCCACCAAACAGGACATTCTAATCACGTTGAAACAAATTTCAACTCTCTAGGACAAATGGTTCAAAAGTTAATGTCGTGGACCATGCGCAAATAGCTATTTACTTTACGTAACTCCCAATGAAGTAGTGGCTTCAATTTCGAGATCTGAAAATTGAGCGAAATATGGATAACAAAGAGTCGAATCCCACCAAACAGGACATTCTAATCACGTTGAAACAAATTTCAACTCTCTAGGACAAATGGTTCAAAAGTTAATGTCGTGGACCATGCGCGAATGGCTATTTACTTTACGTAACTCCCAAGGATGTAATGGCTTCAATTTCGAGATCTGAAAATTGAGCGAAATAAGGATAACAAAGAGTCGAATCCCACCAAACAGGACATTCTAATCACGTTGAAACAAATTTCAGCTCTCTAGGACAAATGGTTCAAAAGTTAATGTCGTGGACCATGCGCAAATAGCTATTTACTTTACGTAACTCCCAATGAAGTAGTGGCTTCAATTTTGAGATCTGAAAATTGAGCGAAATATGGATAACAAAGAGTCGAATCCCACCAAACAGGACATTCTAATCACGTTGAAACAAATTTCAGCTCTCTAGGACATGTGGTTCAAAAGTTAATGTCGTGGACCATGCGCGAATAGCTATTTACTTTACGTAACTCCCAAGGATGTAATGGCTTCAATTTCGAGATCTGAAAATTGAGCGAAATAAGGATAACAAAGAGTCGAATCCCACCAAACAGGACATTCTAATCACGTTGAAACAAATTTCAGCTCTCTAGGACAAATGGTTCAAAAGTTAATGGTGTGGACCATGCGCAAATAGCTATTTACTTTACGTAACTCCCAATCAAGTAGTGGCTTCAATTTCGAGATTTGGAAAATGAGCGAAATATGGATAACAATGAGTCCATTCTTACCAAACAGGACATTCTAATCACGTTGAAACAAATTTCAACTCTCTAGGACAAATGGTTCAAAAGTTAATGTTGTGGACCATGCGCAAATAGCTATTTACTTTACGTAACTCCCAATCAAGTAGTGGCTTCAATTTCGAGATTTGGAAAATGAGCGAAATATGGATAACAATGAGTCCATTCTTACCAAACAGGACATTCTAATCACGTTGAAACAAATTTCAACTCTCTAGGACAAATGGTTCAAAAGTTAATGTCGTGGACCATGCGCAAATAGCTATTTACTTTACGTAACTCCCAATGCAGTAGTGGCTTCAATTTCGAGATCTAAAAATTGAGCGAAATATGGATAACAAAGAGTCGAATCCCACCAAACAGGACATTCTAATCACGTTGAAACAAATTTCAACTCTCTAGGACAAATGGTTCAAAAGTTAATGTCGTGGACCATGCGCGAATGGCTATTTACTTTACGTAACTCCCAAGGATGTAATGGCTTCAATTTCGAGATTTGGAAAATGAGCGAAATAAGGATAACAAAGAGTCGAATCCCACCAAACAGGACATTCTAATCACGTTGAAACAAATTTCAACTCTCTAGGACAAATGGTTCAAAAGTTAATGTCGTGGACCATGCGCGAATAGCTATTTACTTTACGTAACTCCCAAGGATGTAATGGCTTCAATTTCGAGATCTGAAAATTGAGCGAAATAAGGATAACAAAGAGTCGAATCCCACCAAACAGGACATTCTAATCACGTTGAAACAAATTTCAACTCTCTAGGACAAATGGTTCAAAAGTTAATGTCGTGGACCATGCGCAAATAGCTATTTACTTTACGTAACTCCCAATGAAGTAATGGCTTCAATTTTGAGATCTGAAAATTGAGCGAAATATGGATAACAAAGAGACGAATCCCACCAAACAGGACATTCTAATCACGTTGAAACAAATTTCAGCTCTCTAGGACATGTTGTTCAAAAGTTAATGTCGTGGACCATGCGCGAATAGCTATTTACTTTACGTAACTCCCAAGGATGTAATGGCTTCAATTTCGAGATTTGGAAATTGAACGAAATAAGGATAACAAAGAGTCGAATCCCACCAAACAGGACATTCTAATCACGTTGAAACAAATTTCAGCTCTCTAGGACATGTTGTTCAAAAGTTAATGTCGTGGACCATGCGCGAATAGCTATTTACTTTACGTAACTCCCAAGGATGTAATGGCTTCAATTTCGAGATCTGAAAATTGAACGAAATAAGGATAACAAAGAGTCGAATCCCACCAAACAGGACATTCTAATCACGTTGAAACAAATTTCAGCTCTCTAGAACATGTGGTTCAAAAGTTAATGTCGTGGACCATGCGCGAATAGCTATTTACTTTACGTAACTCCCAAGGATGTAATGGCTTCAATTTCGAGATCTGAAAATTGAACGAAATAAGGATAACAAAGAGTCGAATCCCACCAAACAGGACATTCTAATCACGTTGAAACAAATTTCAGCTCTCTAGAACATGTGGTTCAAAAGTTAATGTCGTGGACCATGCGCGAATAGCTATTTACTTTACGTAACTCCCAAGGATGTAATGGCTTCAATTTCGAGATCTGAAAATTGAACGAAATAAGGATAACAAAGAGTCGAATCCCACCAAACAGGACATTCTAATCACGTTGAAACAAATTTCAGCTCTCTAGGACAAATGGTTCAAAAGTTAATGTCGTGGACCATGCGCGAATGGCTATTTACTTTACGTAACTCCCAATCAAGTAGTGGCTTCAATTTCGAGATTTGGAAAATGAGCGAAATATGGATAACAATGAGTCCATTCTTACCAAACAGGACATTCTAATCACGTTGAAACAAATTTCAACTCTCTAGGACAAATGGTTCAAAAGTTAATGTCGTGGACCATGCGCGAATAGCTATTTACTTTACGTAACTCCCAAGGATGTAATGGCTTCAATTTCGAGATCTGAAAATTGAACGAAATAAGGATAACAAAGAGTCGAATCCCACCAAACAGGACATTCTAATCACGTTGAAACAAATTTCAGCTCTCTAGGACAAATGGTTCAAAAGTTAATGTCGTGGACCATGCGCGAATGGCTATTTACTTTACGTAACTCCCAATCAAGTAGTGGCTTCAATTTCGAGATTTGGAAAATGAGCGAAATATGGATAACAATGAGTCCATTCTTACCAAACAGGACATTCTAATCACGTTGAAACAAATTTCAACTCTCTAGGACAAATGGTTCAAAAGTTAATGTCGTGGACCATGCGCAAATAGCTATTTACTTTACGTAACTCCCAATGAAGTAATGGCTTCAATTTTGAGATCTGAAAATTGAGCGAAATATGGATAACAAAGAGACGAATCCCACCAAACAGGACATTCTAATCACGTTGAAACAAATTTCAGCTCTCTAGGACATGTTGTTCAAAAGTTAATGTCGTGGACCATGCGCGAATAGCTATTTACTTTACGTAACTCCCAAGGATGTAATGGCTTCAATTTCGAGATCTGAAAATTGAGCGAAATAAGGATAACAAAGAGTCGAATCCCACCAAACAGGACATTCTAATCACGTTGAAACAAATTTCAGCTCTCTAGGACATGTGGTTCAAAAGTTAATGTCGTGGACCATGCGCGAATAGCTATTTACTTTACGTAACTCCCAAGGATGTAATGGCTTCAATTTCGAGATCTGAAAATTGAACGAAATAAGGATAACAAAGAGTCGAATCCCACCAAACAGGACATTCTAATCACGTTGAAACAAATTTCAGCTCTCTAGGACATGTGGTTCAAAAGTTAATGTCGTGGACCATGCGCGAATAGCTATTTACTTTACGTAACTCCCAAAGATGTAATGGCTTCAATTTCGAGATCTGAAAATTGAGCGAAATAAGGATAACAAAGAGTCGAATCCCACCAAACAGGACATTCTAAACACGTTGAAACAAATTTCAGCTCTCTAGGACAAATGGTTCAAAAGTTAATGTTGTGGACGTCGACGTAAAGGGAATTAAAGGTAGGGTTTGGGCAACAACCGTATCTTATCGAATAAACACGTCCTGCAATAAACGGCCCTCTAAAAGTGTTTGAAATAACAGGTTTAAAAGATAAAGTTCAAGAGCTCGAGTTAGCTTGGTTTTGAGTTCGAGTCCAAGTTTTCGAGAACTTTCTGAACTCTATGACGTCATCCTGATCATTTTGAGCCTTCCCTTTAGCATATCGTGGTAATGGCCGCCTCTGTGATTCCCAATCGCGATAATACGGACGCTGAAATGAAGTTTGATAACACAAATTCAACGCATGAAGGTGATAAAATGGATGTTGTTGAACGGCCGGAAATGGATGTAGCATGTGTGGATAAAGTGTGAGTATTTTTCTGCTTTACAAAAGCATGCACTATGCATGTTGTTTATCTATGGGCCTAGATGCCTGGGTTGAAGGCCTTCATTCATACCATACCAATCAATAACAATTCATTTATAGTTCTTAGCGTTTTGACATGGATTTGTTTATCCATTTTAATCAAGCTATGCCTCATTTGTGTTTGCAGTAAGCTCGCTGCTCAAAAGAAAGAGGAAGGAAATGTTGAATATTCCAAACAAAATTATACGAAAGCCTTAGGCGGGCAACACAAATATGTTATGTTAGTGTCATCTTGAACTCAAATTTTCGGTCGGGCGGTCGGTCGGCATAAAATTTTCTTGATTTTTTCGAAATATTTAAAAAATGGGCCTAAATTTGAAAAATCTTCCAATCGAAGGAATTTTAAAACTAGGCCTACACCTGATTCGAAGTTCAGATAGCCATTTTTATTTTGGAAGCATGCACGAAGTTACACAAAAGTTACACGTATTATAAAACTTTTCAATTCAGACAGCGAAACATTTTTCTTTTATATTTCGTGTTCGACATATCTGAAAAGGATGTCATTTTAAATGACGCCCGACCCAAAAATCCGGATTTTTTTGTTTAGAATTATGGTCGGTCGGGTGACACTAACATAACATATTTGTGTTGCCCGCCTTACAGTTGTATTCTGAAGCAATTGGTAAGCAAAGCAGCTAAATATGCGATGTGTTCTGCAAAGTTAGCTGTAAGAAGTGCACGCATATACTTTAAAGCTGCCCTAAATGACTTATATACCTAGTTTTCATAGGTATTATGTAAAAAATTTATTTGGAATGGCAATGCAACTTGCAGTCATTTTTTTCTGTTTCTGAAAGGACACCCCTAACCCCTATCAATAAAAGGACAGTTTATTAAAACGTACATAAAAGATGTCTGCTCCATAGAGAATTGACTATAGCTGCTTTGCCATACAAATATATAAAAATTACAATGGTATGTAAGAAGATACATATACATATTTTTAAAATTGTTTCCCAGACCTGCAGCCCACAAATCATGCATATTATGGAAATCGGTGCGCATGTTACATGATGAAAAAGGATTTCCACAATGCATTGAAGGATGCAAGATACTCTACAACATACAATTCCGAATTTGCAAAGGGCTATCACAGAGAAGCAAAATGTCACATGGCTCTTGGTGCATGTAGCACAGCAAGGAAATGCTTAGAGAAAGTGTTGGATATTGACCCAAGTAACAAGCAAGTCCAGTCTGATGTGAGTGTTATAAACCTTGCCTTTTTATCAACTGTTCATTTTCTATCTTATTGTATGAGTATGAAATCAGTATATTCAATATCTTTAGAATTCATTTAGAAACCTGGTGAATTTATATTGCAAAAGATATAACCATTCTGTTCTTGTTACATAATTTCAGCTTCGAACGGTCAAAGCAATGATTGAATTTGAGAAGCAAGCACAGGACGGTGAAAAGGCGGATGACCACAGGAAGGTACAGAGACACAGTACTTGCCTTGCTTGACAATTCATAGAAATGGTCTCCACTTTTTCCTTGCTTAAAATATTTTACTTTTATCTATCACAGTAAATTTTAAGGGGTATTCTAGTGATAATGCTCTGATAATATCTTATAGCTCTGTGTCTATTTTAATTTCTAGCGTGAATATTGCATGAGAAGACTCTGTGAATATGCCCCAGACTGCATTAAGTATAAAGCTCTTCAGGCAGAAGCAATGGCATTGCAAGGAAAACTTGATGATGCTCAGATTATGGCCAAGTGTGTTTCTTTTCATACTCTACTATATCGCCCCTGCAAAGCTGCCTTGATTACCAGCTGATTCTCTGACATTGCTTTGTTGTTTTATAGTGACATATTGCGAAATGACATGCAACATGCAGAGGCTTTGTATGTTCGAGGCCTGTGCCTTTACTATCAAGTATGTTTGCATGCAATGCATTTATCAATTGTGACTTACCTTTGGTTCATACTACTTTTACTGGATTTCCATTTCATTGCTCACTCTCCCAGCTTTGATTTTCTCTAAGAGAAATTAATTCTTGATTATCAACTCAAATATTAAAATCAACAATGTAGTTTAAATCTTGGGTTTTAAGATCAACAGATTGCCTGGAGTAGCCGGAAATTGATTCTAAAGTTTAATTGTTGCTTCTTATTTAGGATAATACAGAAAAAGCTTTTAGAACATTCCAACAGCTTTTCGTAATGGATCCTGACTTTAAGAAAGCCAAAGATGTTTATAAAGTATGTTGCACCATTATTGATAAAATGACTAAATATACTCAAGTTACACCTAATGCTGGTTGTTTCAGGGATCAAATGTCTCAAAAAATGCTGTTGTGTTATTTCCAGAAAGCAAAACTTCTAGACAGCACAAAGTCGCAAGGAAATGAAGCATTTAAGAAGGGAAAATACAAAGAAGCTCTTGATCTGTATACAAAAGCATTGAAGATTGACCCATTTAATAAAGCTACAAATGCAAAGATTCATAGTAATAGAGCAAATGTTAACCAAAAGGTAAAGCAAAATTATTTCCAATTGAAAATAAAATGATCAAATTTGATTAATTGAAGATCTGATTTCATGAAGATTGCATTGTATAAATGGCTTTGTACATTAAATATCATGTTTTAAAACCATTCTGATCTCATTTTTCACAGTTGAACAGATTAGATGAAGCTATTGAAGATTGTGATAAGGCTATTGAATACGACCCAAACTTCTTAAAGCCATATGTGAGACGGGCGAAATGGTAAGCTTTAAGCTGCTGGGTATTTATTGATTGTGACAGCATCTTAGCTACTAGACGAGACGGTGGGAAAGGGAAATTTGTAAAGGAAATTCAGGATATATTTGATGACCAAAAGAGGCATATTCAGTAAGACAATCCCATGTGAGACAATTTCTGTTTCAGTTACTCTGCATTGATTGTTGATATTGCTGCCTGCTTTTTAAAAGTTATGCAGTTTACAATTTTGTTTTTATACATTTTAGCTACATGGACTCAGAAAAGTACGAGGAGGCAGTGAGGGATTATGAAAAGATCACTAAAATGGACAAGTCACCAGGTATTTGCAATGCTAGCCATGCTTTTTCACTTTCAATAGAATTAGCCTTTACTATCATACAGACTCACGCTTTAAGGACAGAGTCAAAAGAGTCCACTAGGAGTCCAAGTTGAAAACAATGCAGTTTTACATTGATAAGTCAAAGAATTAAAGTTTTTTGCTGATTTAGTTTGAGTTAATGCCGAAATTCAAACATAAGGCATATGGCAAGTCCAAACATTCAAACGTAAGGCGAATCCAAGTCAAGAGAGCCCTAAAAATGTTTAATATATGGAGGAGAGGAATTTAACTTAAATTCTAGTTAATCTGACTTCAGTTGTGATGTGTTGGGAAAATGTTTACCTTTACATCTTCAGTCATCTTTATTTGTTATGCTTTGTTGACACGTTTTGTTTATCTTGTTTTGCAGATTATAGGCAAATGCTGAAAAATGCAAAATTTGAACTTAAGAAGAGCAAACGAAAGGACTATTATAAAATATTGAATGTCTCAAAAACCGCAAGTGACGATGAAATTAAAAAAGCTTATAGAAAAGAAGCACTTAAACATCATCCAGGTAAATTTATCAATATCTCAACCTTGTGTTACTCATAAATTTACCATGCTAGACTGTGTATATTTAGGGAGCTCAGTGCTTTAATATTCTAAGTATATTATGACTTTGAACAATAAAATGCCTCCAAGTTACGTTGTCATTTGTAATATGACATAAAATTTTGCCTATATATTCTAGATCGACATTCTAATGAAACAGAGGAAAAGAAAAAAGACGAGGAAAGACTCTTTAAAGAAGTAAGTATAACATTGGCAGCATAATATTTTATCACGTGAAAATTTACTGAGCCTCCTCTCTACTAAGCATTTATTTCTGTTAAGCGTTGATCTCTAACAAACCCTTCTTTCGAAACGAGATTTTGAATTAAGGTCCCTCCCTTTTTTGAAATTGTGCACCATTATGAAACTGTAATTGATTAAACCATAAAAGTTCCAATCTATTTTATAGCTATTATGAGTTTTTCTAAAGTTTATTTGAGAATTTTATTAAGCCCCTCTCCTCTCTCGAAGCTCGAAAATTAAATAAGCTTAATACAACTTTTAAAGTACTTAAACTTAACAAAGCTTGAAACTTCACCCCCATTGTCTACTTCAGTGTCTACCTTAGTGTCTACCTTAGTGTCTACCACTTGGTTAATTTCAGGCGAAGTTTGTTTCTTGTTTGTGTATTTCAAGTAAGCTGTATATGAAGTGATAATCCTGAATTTTGACATTGTTCAAGGTTTTTCTTTTGCCTGTCGTTATAGGTAAATGAAGCATATAGTATTTTATCGGATAAACAGAAACGAATGCGCTATGATAACGGACAAGATTTGGAGGATAATGGCATGGACTTTGGAGGTAAATATATTACCACGTTGAGTTTATTGCATTTGATACTACTGTCCTACCGCACCATCTTCTTATATCAGAATACGGTTTGCACGAGAGGAAAACAGGACCCTTGAGACATACATTGATTTACTTTTACGTCACATGACCACTACACAAATCGTACCACTGCTCAAAGAGGACTAGGACTAGACTAGTTAACGTAAAGGTTTCCTTGCTTAATCTTACAAATAGTTATTGCGCAATCAAACCCTAGTACCGCGGATAAATCTTATTGCAAAGCAACAACCAGTACCTGGAGAATGATGAGATTTATTTGAGATGGTTTGTAATGTGTTATTGGCCATTGACGTGTACAGCTGGTGCTGTTTTGAGAACGGTTCGCGATGCTTTTTGGAGCTTTTTCTATTCGATTTTGTCACTTGAGACAGCATCTATAATGAAAGAAAACAACACTGTTGTGCATAATCGCTCTAAACTCAGATTTAAACATTTTTGATATCAACATGCACGCTTAATGCTTACATGCATGCCACATCTTAATCAAAGTGCAATCTATTTGAAATGAGGAGAGCATAAATAGTGCTTGTCACCCAATTACTGCTCTTTAACCACCCTGCTCCACCAAAGTATTACTGGCTTCTGTTAGTACACGCAAAACAAGATGATCTGACGAACAGGCCATGTGGATGTAATTTTGAAGCACGATAAACAACAATTGTTTAACTTGTTTGGTTTTCTCTTTTGTAGATTTTGATCCTAACCAGATCTTTCAAGCATTCTTTGGTGGAGGTGGTGGGTTCTCTCAATCAAGTAGTGCAGGAGGTAACATACGTATTTAATTATGCGTTGTTTTTTGTTCTTTTTATTCTGCTTTACACGAGTGAACGAAACGAAACAAACTATTTTGCTTGACTTGGTTGGCATTTCGCGTGACCCATCCTTGCTTTTACCACTTCCACCATTGAAAACGTTCATATCTACCCACCCTCAAAAGGCTGGCTGAAGATGTTGAAGTAAGCTATTTGAAATGAAACTAGGTTTTGGGAACACTATTTTGTCTATATTAACTGGGCCTATTGCTGCATTTAGCAGTGTTCGGGAATTCGTGTTTGATATTTGGGCATTTATTCTGGCTTAGCAAAATGTTACTTGTCACATGCGTTGGATTTCGGTTTGGCACAACAAGAAAACCTGCGCCTGATGATTGCATTATCCCTAGGACAATAGGACAATTGGATTCCGTAGCCATTGGATTTTATAACTTCCCACACCACTGAATTGTACTGGCGTGATGCCTGACTGACTGTCTCAGATAGGTTTTACTGCTGGCTTGGCTGGACGCACGCACCCATTACTCAGCTATGAATTAGAGAAATTTCCTTCCATGTTAATTATAATAATTAGATCGTTCTACTGATAGAAGTATCGATATTTGACGAGCAATTTTAAGTGCTTCGTGAACGACATTCAATCTCAACCAGTAATTTCTCTTGATACGTCTCTTTAATATTTTATTATTGGCCCATTCACTGCCACCTCAAACCATGAAATGATTACGTAGAATGCGTCTTGTAAGCGTGCTTATTATTTGTACATTGCCTGTAAACAACCAACTGTTACCGGTCACCATTTGCGTTCACTCAAATACGTCTTGTTTGGCATTATGGTTTCTCAATGAGCATTTTTGGGACAGCCTATTGGGCCGAGTTCTCGACGAATTTGGAAATTAATGAATACAATTGAGCTGTCGTTTTTCCTGCTCAAATCCAATCAACAACTTTCCCCTTGAAGATGCACAGTGACAAGACGAAGCTCTTCGTGCAGATACATATATCCGCACATATACACAGTCATGAGGGGTGGGTTTAGCTTGACGTAGAGGATATCTGTTTAGGAATTAGAGAGACAAGGAAAGCGGGAAAAGTGAGGAAATCATCTATTTCAACGACTTGACCTCGCTTCGTAAATGATCATACGTTTTCACGGTCACGTTCATAATTGAATGACTTTAATTAGTCTTTGTAATTTTTTTAATATTTATCCTTTTAGGTTTTCCTGGCGGATTTTCGTTTACGTTTGGTTAAAGGACAATCGTATATGTTTTATCATGTTTTGTATGCAAACGCAGTCAAAATTGTCAAACGCTGGATGTAATCTCGATACTCTAAGACAATGTCATGCAAAAAGGACCTGCTGCCTTGTGGAGCGCTTCCCTGCAATTCTTCAATACACTGCAAAGGAAATATTCATACCACCGCCTTATAAATACCATGTGCTCCTTTTGAAGGAACAGAATGCACATGGTTTTCAATGGTGATATTTAGTTACTATCTTTGAAGTGCCTCTCTACTCGTGTGGTCCTCTCATTTAGTCTACTTTAACCCTGACAATGTTATTTTGCCAGTTGGATTAATGAATGGCTAGACTCACTGCATTGCGTCCCTGTGCCTCGGTTGTATTTTGTTTCTTGTGGAAAAGAAGAAAAACAAGCGAAGTTTCTAGAACTGACCGAGAAAAGAAAGCACAAGGATGCAATGTGGCGAGTCTAATGAATGGCCCGAAATCCGAATCATATCATGACAGGGTAATTCATTTGTCTCGTCATAACTATGTAATCTATAACTACTTTTTAAATTGCCTCATTACTTCGTTTGGCTAATAACTCATAATCTGTATACTGAATAGCTAGTTTGTTTTATATATGGGAATCCTGCTGACTGCGAACATCACATTGCTCTGCTTCTTGTGTTCATTCTTTGCGCATTTAGTTTGCGATCAACAAATCCTTATAACGCAGTCTCGTTTTCATGCACAAAGTCTAACGCAGTCTCGTTTTCATGCACAAAGTCTCGATGTGATGAAGCTTGAAAATATTTAAAAAAAGTTCTTGTTTTCTTTACCTAGCCATCCATCCCATCTGTAGATCAATCAGCACCGCACACTTGATAATTTTGAAGAGACAATGTTGTCTACTCTGCAACGCATAACACAGAAAACCCCGCATACAAGAACCTGCAAGTATTGGATATGGCCTATTGTTAAAAAACAATGGACATTGTTTTTTCTATTGTTTTCAGGAAAAATGCCCTCCTTGAGGTTTTTAATCCATTCGCTCTGATATGCGGGTTTTTCTGCATTCATAATATAGCAATCACCCACGCATGCAGCTTTGATTTTGACGTAATTTACTTGATAAGCTTCATGTTTACAACACTTGTGTTTGCATGCATGGTTTCAAACCAGCTGCCAGCCACAAAGATGGTGTAGTTAGTTTGTTGTATACCGCACAAAAACGATCATGCGTGTTTGACCCAGTTTAATTGCAGGGATTTTCTAAAATTGCTGAACCGAAATGCAGGTGTGCCATGCCGGTTTTCCCTTCGCAAATCATAATCACGGTTTGAACGTGTGTATAGCAAAATAGCATCGCGCATACAAAGACCAAAATGTTCCCAATAATCAAAGTACGTTATTAAGAAAAAGGCGCAGATTATGCTCTCGCCGACACATGCTCAGGACTTAACTGCACACAATACGTGATAAAAACTGCATCGTCCGTTTGCAAAACAACCTGCCTAATTACATATATCCGTGGGTATTGCTTGTCGATAAAGAAAGCCATCTTCTGCAGGTTTTATTGATGTGGTATGAGATGAGATGATGCCTGATGTCATAATAAATGTTCATAAATGTCCATTGTGTCCCATGTGCAATTTGTATTACCAGGCGCATATTATACGTACAGTGACGTAAGTACTCTTTGTCTCTTAAGCCTAGTATCCATATAGTCGTTGAGGGTCGTTGGCAGTCTTTATGAGTCGCTGAAAATTAGGATCAGCGATGTGTATCCATATAGTCGTTGAGGGTCGTTGAGGGTCTTTGAGGGTCGTTGGCAGTCTTTCGCAGTCGTCGAGAGAATGTGATAAGAAAGCGCGCACAATAACAAAGTGACGCCAAATTTGTACGTTTGAAACATGACAGAGGCACACACGGAATTTTTGTTGCTGTTTTTCGCAAATATCATGTGTGTAAAAAGACCGAATACTTCTGCCATAAATTCGGACAAACCTAAGGCTCCAAAATTGCTATTTTGTAGCGAGTCAAACATCTCGAAATACCCCCACGTGGCCTTTGGCATCTTTACTTTGGCAAGAAAACATATCATATTACCATAAATCAAAGGATTCTCAGTCGTTTTATAGGTGTTGACGGTCGTTGAGGGTCGCTGAGATAAGCCTAGTATCCATATAGTGGCTATCTGTAAAAGGGGGAACGGGGAATCAGGGAACGGGGAACGGGGAATGGAGAAAAGGGGGAATATGACGTCACACGATGTCGTATGACGTCACATTCCCCCTTTTTCAAATCTGTAAAAGGGGGAATCTGTAAAAGGGGGAATCTGTAAAAGGGGGAATCTGTAAAGGGGGAATCTGTAAAAGGGGAATCTGTAAAAGGGGGAATAGTTTGCAATTAACTCAAAAATGACGCACGAAGTTAGAAAAAATTCTCAAACATTTCTCAATTCTCAATTCTCTCCTTGCTCATTCTCACAATAACTTCTACTTGGACAGACCTGAACTTTTCTACAGCTTCAACTTCACACCAACTACAATCAACATGGCTTCTCCTTCCTCTCCAACAGAGCAAAAGATCTCGTGAACGTAAGTCCACATTCTATCATGTATTTATATCCTGTCTCTGCTTTTATCTGCCTTTATTACTGTTACACAAACACTCGACTTTAACAGTCACATATACTTATACATATACATATGCGTATTTCAGTCTCTGACATCTGTGATACTGAGCGTTCATCTCAGGATGATATTTTCGCCTCACAAACTCGATTTCGTACTCCTGACGAACAAGAGCATGAAGTACATGACGATATTGATGCTCTACTGCAAGGCGAGCAATTAGAATCAACTACACCGACGGAAAGAAACCTCACACCTGCCCAGAAAAATCTCATCAAAGACCTTGCCAAACACAAAGTCACAATTCTCAAGCACCAAGGCATGGCCAATCACTTCAGACACCTCTCACAATCTGGCACCATTTTTCCAGATTATACTCAGCCTGCTCTTCACTTGCGTGACTATAAAATTTTCTCCTCGGACTCTAAATGGAGACTCAACACTATTACTAAAACATTTCAACGATCTGTATTGGAGCTCCTTTCTGCTCACCACGATGAAGTGGCCGCTAACACAAAATTATTAGTGGACTCTCGCAATGATTCTATAACTAGCATGTATGATAAACATACTTGTGATTTTTTGAACAACTTAGCCCGTGATTATTCAAATGATCTTTACTCTACTAATTTAGCTTATCGAAAACCTACCGGACGAAGCAATAAGCGTCCTCGTCAATAATCATTACATTTTCTTGAAAATCCGTTGCATTCATTATCTTGTGCGATGGTGCCCTTCGGGGTGCTGGGGGGTCTGTGATCATAAAAGCGTACTGTCATTAAACCCCCGAAACGCTGATCCAGGTTGATAGCTGACGATTCGCACACACAACTTTTTTCTTTACCATACTGATCCTCAAATCAACCCAATCTCTCTTTGACCTTACTCGGTTTTCTTCTACACCCCATTTGTATTCAATCATTTCTGATGGTTATCATAACTGAAATATTTATCTTTGCCGTATTCTACCACTACTTGCGTCCCTTACATTTACTATCTCCATCACGGGACTTATGATGATTATGATGATAATGACACTTACTAGACATCGCCACCACCTCTATATCGCTGATGTATATTGTTGCCTATTGTCCTGCATTGCTGCGACTACCCTGTACATTATTTCTTATTTACAAATGTTATCATTTTTACCTTTTATTTACCTTATATCATTTAAAAATACACAGTTTAAGGGATAAGAACGTATGACTTAATATACGACAAAAGCACTGTACAAATAAATTATAAAGCCACATGAATAGTGCGTCATTTTTGAGTTAATTGCAAACTATTCCCCCTTTTACAGATTCCCCTTTTTACAGATTCCCCCTTTTACAGATTCCCCCTTTTACAGATTCCCCCTTTTACAGATTCCCCCTTTTACAGATTCCCCCTTTTACAGATTCCCCCTTTTACAGATTCCCCCTTTTACAGATTCCCCCTTTTACAGATTCCCCCTTTTACAGATTCCCCCTTTTACAGATTCCCCCTTTTACAGATTCCCCTTTTACAGATTTGAAAAAGGGGAATGTGACGTCATACGACATCGTGTGACGTCATATTCCCCCTTTTCTCCATTCCCCGTTCCCCGTTCCCTGATTCCCCGTTCCCCCTTTTACAGATAGCCTCCATATAGTCGTTGAGGGTCGTTGAGGGTCTTTGGCAGTCTTTGGGAGTCGCTGAAAAGATTAACAATCACGCAGAGACCTGTCAAAAATTGATTTTAATCCTTCCAGCGACCCAAAACGACTGGGTCTTTGAGGGTCGTCGAGATAGAAAAGTTTCTATCTCAGCGACCCTCAACGACCGTCAACACCTATTAAACGACTGAGAATCCTTTGATTTATGGTAATATGATATGTTTCCTTGCCAAAGTACAAATGCCAAATGCCACGTGGGGATATTTCGAGATATTTGACTCTCTAAAAATAGCAATTTTGGAGCCTTAATTTTGTCTAAATTTATGGCAGAAGTATTCGGTCTTCTTACACACATGATATTTGCGAAAAACAACAACAAAAATTCCGTGTGTGCCTCTGCCATGTTTCAAACGTATAAATTTGGCGCCACTTTGTTATTGTGCGCGCTTTCTTATCACATTCTCTCGACGACTGCGAAAGACTGCCAACGACCCTCAAAGACCCTCAACGACTATATGGATACACATCGCTGATCCTAATTTTCAGCGACTCATAAAGACTGCCAACGACCCTCAACGACCCTCAACGACTATATGGATACTAGGCTATAGAAACTTTTCTATCTCGACGACCCTCAAAGACCCAGTCGTTTTGGGTCGCTGGAAGGATTAAAATCAATTTTTGACAGGTCTCTGCGTGATCGTTAATCTTTTCAGCGACTCCCAAAGACTGCCAAAGACCCT
This sequence comes from Sanderia malayensis, assembly GCA_013076295.1. Lineage (NCBI taxonomy): Eukaryota > Metazoa > Cnidaria > Scyphozoa > Semaeostomeae > Pelagiidae > Sanderia > Sanderia malayensis. Next base: position 4,399,741 of record RQOL01000861.1, read on the forward strand.
CAACGACCCTCAACGACTATATGGATACTAGGCTTTAGAAAGAATCAGCCCCCGCCGCAAGTTGGCAGGGCAATTTTCTGCTGCACAGGGAGAAGCAAAACAACACGCATGGAATCAAGGTTGTTTATCAAGGAGATCAGGTCACCTTGTCATTCATTGTTGTTGTTTTCTAAATTTCCTTGTGTTCGCTTTCCGTAATTCCATTTCTGAACATCCAATCAAACGGCTCGATGTGAAAGACTGTCCTTTAACCTGCCAACGCAGCCAATCAGATGCGAGTGTGAGATGTCGTGCCAAGAGGCACGTCGTTCACAACAGACACATCAACAAATATCTACGTGCTTGCTAACCTCACCGTTCACAATAAACCAGACAAGAGTCGGGATTGATCTCAGATCAGCTTGCGAGAAAGCGAAAAGAGTTTAGCAAACTATTGCCTCGAAAAAACAAAGCTGAAAACTATTGCCTTGTCCAAGGTATGAGGCTATTGCCAGTAGCTGAAAAACTACGTAATTGTTCATCTGTTGAGGATGGTATTCCTGCTGTTGATCGACTTGATTACAAACTATATCCAGCAGAACGAAAAGCTATTCTTGTCAGACGGAGCAGATCTTTAAATGGCTCGGTGGAAGACTCTATCAGGAGGGACACTGATTACGAAGACAAGGCCTTGCCTACTAGTCCAAAACGGGTTACCTTCGCTGATGCCAATGGACAAAGTCTTGTCGAAATCAAGAAGTTCGTAGTTAGTGATCTAACGAGTTATTTTCCTAAACCAGAAATACTCAGACCGAGAAGCCATTCGGCACCCACCATGCTGAAATATTTTGATCCGGAAACCAGCTTTGGAACATTGAACTTGCCATGTTTTTCACTAAAGTCATGCTTCCATCTCCCTTCTCACAGAGAGGTAGAAGAGCGAGTAGAAAGGGACAACGTTTCTTTGGAAAACATGACAACAGATGCAAGAAAAATAAGGATCGTATGCAAAGTGAAGAATATTTCTTATCACAAGACCGTATCAATTCGGTTCACGTTTGATAAATGGACTTCATTCACAGAGGCAATCGCGGAACATGCAAGCCACTCTTGGGATGGAAGAACTGATCAATTTCAGATAGAAATTAATGTCCCAAAAAGGGCTAATAATGTCGCTTTTGCGATCAGGTACCAGACAGATTCATCAGAGTTTTGGGACAATAACAATGGTGAGAACTATATTGTTCAAAGCTCCACCTAAGATGGTTATATTCTGTCTGTTGACTTGGTTATATTCTGTCTGTTGAACAGCAATGCAAACCAGCGCTGGACAAGACATGTTACTTGTCTTGACACTCCTTTATTAATGCCAACTGTTACAATACAACGATTACATAGTTGCTTTGCTGCATTCAGGGAATCGGAAAATGAAAGTTCATTTTCATGCTGCTTTTATTATTATCACTGCAGTTGTTATTGTCACTCCCATTCCGCGGTCCAAATGTCGTCAATCACAGCAACGACTATAAATAGACGACGTCAAATAGCTTTGCATTTGTAAACATGATTGCTTTTTTTGCTGTGCAAGCTAAATTTGAGCTGGGAATTTCGTATTTACCTTAATAATACTTACAAAAGTGGCTAAATGCAGTATAATTCAAATTCAGTCCAATGTAAGTACACGTTAAGAAGCGATTATAAGAGCTAAGTATTACAAAGAACTGGATAGATCAAGCTCCTAACATTATAAGCTCAAGTGAGCAGTCTTAAATTTGGAAATGCAGAAATTTGATTCCATATTTATGCTTATTTATGGAAAGGATTGGGATTAAATTTTCATTTCCCGATGACAATCTGATTTTGAAAGAATTTGACAAATGTTGTGGTAGTAGGCCACGTCTGGTCTTTTTCGCAATTTGTCCAGTGGCACACGAATGCGCAGAAGTATTAATTAAACAAAGATCAATGCTTTTGCGCATCTTCGAATAAAATTCGGGGGACACAAATATAAAGTATGTTAAATACGTTTGCTACGGAAAAAACACGTCGCCTAGAGTGACAGGTTCATGTTTTGTTTTTCGTGAAGTGTAAATTTTTATTTTTATTTTAAATATAATTTTGAACTCAGAATTGACTGCCTTGCTATAAGTTTTAGTTTGCAGTGTTTTGCGTACGTAATTGTGAATTGCTTGCTCAGAAAATTTTCTTTAGCTTAAAGCTCATATTTTGAAATTTTTTTCTAAACTTTTGAGAATATCATTGGAATGCTTGACTGTAAATAGGCTTTGCAATATCAATGAAATATTAATAAACCACCAACGTATTTTTATTAGTTTTGTTTCCTGCTGAGAAACTGCACGATGTCTGGGCGTGTTAGTTTACTTCGTGGATTCAAAATAGCCCGGTTAATGATACAGTTGAACAACAAGGAGGCATTTCTGAGAATCTTGAAACTTGTGCGAACTAGGAAGCAGCTAAAACAGCACCGAGGTTTTCTTTTCCCATTATTTTATCTCAAGTTCCTCAGGTTGTTAAATTTGTGTGTTCTTTCTCGGCCATTGAAATATTTTTCTTCAAGTATAAAAACCCTCTGTCTTTCGCTTTATCTTCATGAAAATGTGTATATTTTTATGAAGCTTGCTTGGGTGTTTGACACCATGGGGTGAATAGTCTTTCTATATTGACTATGGACACACAGTGGAGACTTGAACGCTTAGCTTAATGGCGGTAAAACTTGGAATAAATTGCTCAATTAAGGCATAATTGACAGTATTCATATTTGGCCCGAAGACCGAGTTTACTTTGTCATATGTTGCTGCTACTGCGATTATTGATTGACTTCCACAAGGTCATCGGTCAAAGCTCACAGCACAAAGGAGATAACTTCCTTACACGTGATCACTTTAGACATAGTGATCCCTTTAGGCACAGCCATCATGCTGTCTTTGCCTGGAGATTTTTGGGCGCTGTTTCTTCGATTGTTTTGCAGAAGCTTTTAATAAACAGACAAATAACGCCAGCAATGACAACAAACAAAACAGCCAAGCCGAAAGATATGGAAAGTTCTGATTTATAATTTAGCATCGATTTCGGAAATTCTCGCCTTTGATATGTTAGCATAGCATAGCATAGCATGTCGGAGCTGCTCCGCAAAACAATATTTTGAAAGCACACGTGAGTCTCTATTCATGGAAATTGAATTGCAGTTGTTTATCATTTTGAAGTTAGCACTCATTTGTAATAGGTATCGGTCGTAAACAATGCATTGATCCATGTAATGAGCTTGTCAATATTTGATTACCATTCTTGTTCTTAAAAAGCAGCCGTTGCAGACTATTCAAATCACAACAATACAAGACAACACATTTTCGTTAAAGTTGTTGGAGGGCCTAAATTCCAACAATTCTCGGGTGGAGTTTTCATATCTCGCTCAGTCCGCCTGTCTACAACGTCGTGCACATCTGCGGCTGAAAAGTGAAGTTTCATGAACGCTGAAAGTTGATTTGTTCCGGGATCGAAGATAATCTTGTTTGAATCGAAGAGCTCATCTGGATCATAGACAGACAGCTGTTAATAACCACGTTGGTAGCAATTTAGTTGTCACTAGTTTGGTCTGAAAGCAAGCAAACAAACATGGGAAAGTGTATGAGTAGGAAGAGAGCGGAGGGAAAAAACTACGACGGGCCTCAACCTAAAACTCCAATCAAAACAGATCCACGAGATGATGCGAAAGTTCCTGCAAAAGTTGATGTAAAGACAGAGGATTCGCGTTTAAATGCCAAAGTAACGAAAGAACAGAACGGAGGCAATCAACAACATGAAGATCGAGATGACAAGAATGCGAAATCTTTACCGCCAAATGAGAATAATTTGAAGAGTGAAGAATGCAACAACGAAGAGAAAGAGGAGAAAGTTACAGTTGAAGTCACGAAAGAGCCGCAGCATAAAGGTAGCGAAGAAACTCTTGAAATTATTGTCCCAAGTTGGGTTGTTAAAAAGGATGTTGAATACAAAAACAACGGCAGTAGCAGTGAAGATAAGAAGACAGCAGAGAAAACTACTACAAAAGAAGGCAAAAGTGAAGAGAAGCAGAATAATGGCGATCTCCACGCATGTCTTGGTACCGATAATGAACTTAAAGACGGAGATAAGATGGCAGAAGGAAAAGATAAACAAGCCTTGTTTGTTGTGGAAGATTTAGGGTCACTTTCAAATTCAGAGACCAAGTCGAGAAACGAGGCTGGGGAAGCCAAAGTTCAATGTGAACGCAATAAAGAGGCTGAAGATAATGACAGCAAAAATCACGATGAAACAAAGTTTGCAATCGAATCGAGGAAGGGTGAAGAGCCAAGGGAATTTGAAGGGCAGACCAAGGTAACAAATGTCACTCTGGGTGAAACCAAGACTATCAACACGGAAAAGAAGTCGGTGACATCAACACAGAGTACTACAGAAGAGTCATCTGAGACTGAATCAATTCAAACAACATTGAAAAATGTCACTGTGTATGAAAGTGAAACTACCGTCGATGTGCAAAAGAGGCTGGTGATGTCACAAGGTACCGAGGAATCAAGAAACACAGAGGAGAAGTTTCAATATTTTTTGAGCAAGGACGATGGCCTGAAGAACAAGGAGGGAGACGAGAAGAGCAGGAAAGTTGAAGTTGAAGTTGATAAGATGGAAACAGAAAGAGAGGAACCAAATGCAGTCATCAAGTCACCGACGTCACCAAGTTGGGTTGTAATTGAGCTGCAAAATGAAGTAAATGTTACAAAAAAACCGAATGTTGCTAACTCAATACAAGTTGTCGGAAAAGAGAGTACAGAAAATCTTGAACCATGCAAGTTGTCATATGGAGAAATCAAACAAGAACTCGAGGATGAAGGCGATGAACCAGATCAAAATGAAAACGAAGAGCAAGGTCAAAATAAAGAAGAAGGTTTTGGCAATGGCGGGGAAGATTCTGATGACGTGGAAATTAAAGCAAAAGACATTGGCGAATCAAATGAAGTTGTCAGAAATCAGAATACAGAAATTCTTGACACAAGCAAGCCATCATATCGAGAAATCAAACAAGAATTCGAGAATGAAAGCGATGAAAGCGATGAAAGCGACGAGGAAGATCAAAATGAAAACGAAGAGCAAGATCAAAATAAAGAAAAGGGTGTTGTCAACTGTGAGGAAGATTCTGATGATGTCAAGTTGATAATAATAGAAAACATTGACAAATCAGACAAAGTTGTTGCAAAAGACGCAGTTGAGAAAAGTGAGCCAAAAAAAGCGACATCGCAATGGCAACAGGAGTTAAAAGAGACAGTGCAAGTATGGAGTGAGGTTTTTGATATGAAAAGAGAGCTATTTCTGGAAAGTTTCGCAAATAAAACAATAATGCTAAAAGATCTAAACATAGAAGGGAGATCCGTAAATGGCGTTGTGGCAGTAAAGAAATCCGAAGCAGCCACAGAGGTGAATATCCGATACACGTTCAATGCTTGGACGACGTTTTCAAACGCGGAGGCGAAGAAAATCGATGCTGAAGATGATGCATGTGATTTATTTTCATTTTCGATGTCTGTACCGATGGAACATTCCGTAGAGTTCGCAGTGTCGTGTACGACAACCAGTGGCACGCAGGTTTGGGACAGCAATGATGGCACCAACTATAAGGTAAATAGCACCACAAGTGGACAATTAGTGGCCAATTTCAAGTCTGCAGAAGATGCGTTCATTCGTTACCTTCAGCAAAGGGGCATTTGTTTGTCGTGGTCTGGAATTTGCGACGATCAACCGAGAATGTTAATTGCAGTACTCAAGAAAGACGGCATAAAAAATGTTGGTGTGAAGTATACATTGGATGGTTGGAAAAGCTCTGCAAAAGTTGACGCAACGTTTGATGGTGAACGCAATTTAAATGGAACCCCTTGTGTCTTTTACACAACTTTTGTGAAAATCTACCCAGGAGCAAAAAGGCTGGAGTTTTGCCTTTTCGTGGAATATAACAATGACAATAAATTTTGGGATAATAACAATACAAAAAATTATTTCATTAACTTGTCAAATTGAAAGCTTTGGATTAATTAAAGGCAGCTGTATAGATGTAGTCATTAATATAATTTCTTACCATTTCTTAGCTTTTTGTAAACGCTTGTATATTAATTTGCACCGTTGTTAACGCACAGAGACTTCGTTTGAGCTGAGCACTAACACAATAACAATTTTGCTAGTTTTAGAAAACGTTTTTGACTTAAAACTTTCATTTTTACAATGTTGCATTGTATTTATAATGCTGATAGTTTTGAATAAACCTGAGTTTCAATTTGGTGCGTCTTCAACTACATGTTATTTCTTCTGTTTTTAGCAAAACGACAAGGGGCCGGAGTTCGAGGTTAAGTTTCATGTGGTATGAAGCAAGCTCGCAAGTTTGCCGGCAATATAGGCCAAGTTTCCAACGAGAATGAAAGTTTGTTTGAAAAAAGAGCTTAAATAAACAAAGAATGAAATTGTTTTCTGCAAAAACGCAAACGTATTACTTAGTTTTCATCCAGAAAATCAACTTAAAACAGAAATAAGACTACAAAATTCGACTTACCTCCATTTTTTTTTCAAATTTTAAGTGTTGTGAAACTTCAAATTCTTGTCGAATGACCCTTCATTCTCGGTAATCTGTTCATAAATTAGAAATGAAAAAATGACTTTTTAGGAACCAAGCAAGCACCTCACAAAAAGACCTGACATATAACAATATCTATTTCTGATAAAGCAATACCTTCTATGAAATAACTGGTTTTTTACAAGCCTGAAAGCAACTTTCGCCAGCGTTTCTCCGCAAGTCCAACAGAATATAGTTGATAAATTTTGCATACCACGTTTACAAACTAGTTTGTTTCCGCTGAGTTGAGAAACCTGTTAAAAAGAAATCGATTCCCAAGCCATTGAAAAATACCCGCGTGTGTCAAAACAGAAGTTCTTTTGACCAATCAGAAGCCTTAACCAGAAGTGGCTAGCCAATCACATATTTCCAGTAAATCATTTCTAACTTTTTATTTTCCAACCAATGATCAACGTCGCATGCTTTGATAAACAACAAGTAATAACCTTTACTCTTGTAGAAAAATCTTCAAAACTGAAATGTTCTAGAGAAACTGTGCTGGGAAATTTTTGTACGAAATTGTATTAATTCAAAGCAAGAAGCGAAGAATCAACCTTGTAACAAAGAACTCAGAAAGACTTAGTCTTAACACGAACATGAACGTTTCAAAATGCTTTTGTCCCCTACTACAATAGGGGACAAAAGTCCTTGAAATACTTGAAAAAATTCGTTGGCATTGCAACCTTTCTTAAATATCATTCCTTGCGCGCATCATTTTATCCCCCACTTCCCTTAAGACATTGTTGTCTTTTCCACCAGTCTTTTCTGATCGCCATGCAAGAATTTCCACCATGTATACAATGGTTTCTAGACACAACATTGTTTGGGGGAGGGTTTCAATTAAAATACAAGCATTAAAAGGCCCCATACGGTAATTCAATAGTATACAACACAATGGCCACAGATGTAAACAACAAAAAAGAAATTTCCAGTCAATAAAACACATCAAGCAAGCGAATGATTTAAAAATATTACATTATAAATACAACAAGTCAAATATGACAAGAAGTATATACATGATAATTTCAAATTCCAGTGACAGTCAGCAACATCAAGTACATCATATAATGCTCAGCCAAACAAAACCAAAGCACATTAAGTATGATTGAAAGTTACAAAAACGATGCAATGTCAGTTACTTTGTAATTAGTATTATTGTTATTATCCCAGAATTCGGCATCGGAAGTTCGATAGCAAACTGCAAATTCCAGTGTTGCTCCCATGGGCCAATCCGCAATTTCAAACAAAAACCCAACCACATTTGGCATGCTTTCTTGAAGAAAATCTTCATCAACTGATCCAATTTTATATTCGACCTCCTTTCCCAAAATTTCCTGATGTGTCAACCAACCGTCTGTAGTGTAGCGTACATTCAACCTTGTACCCTGGCTAACGAAATTCGCAACGACAAGCCCGGTAATTTTCCTGTCTTTTAGCGTAATTTCTTTCAGACATAATTGTTGCGTTTTTATTCTGTCAATCAGCTCTTCTTCATCTGGAGCCAAAAAAGAAGTCTCAAGTTGGGGGTACTCAGGTACTTTGACAAACACCTGGCTAAAAAAATTGACAAAAAACTGGCTAATAAAACTGCCCATTTCTCTAAATTCACCAGATTTAAATAATTTCACCAGCTTTTGCGTGAACGCACATTTTCCAGATGTAAGCAGCTAAACCCACTACATTCAGGATATTTATGTTACGTCAGATTACTATTTCGAAACCGGAAAAACGTTTGCCTCGATTTCATTATTATTTAATTTTTTATGCAGACACGACCTCCTTGTGATAAAATCCAGGAAAATGATCTGCAAGGATGCTAGTCCTGATTTGTCAGCAATTTAGGCCACATTTCTATCGAGAATAAAGGTTTTCTTGAAAAAAAGAGCCTAAATGAATAAAGAACAAAAAAGTTCTTGGCAAATATTACTTGGATACTTATAGGTGATTTTAGATTTTTTCGTTTCAATAAAACAAAGCCATGCAAATTGTAAACAAAATTGTACTGTACTGTATGTAGTCTCCCATATATTTTAGGAAAAAATCACTCCTAAAATATAAGAACACTTTTAAGAACATTCGAGCCTCAAATTATGAAGAAATTAAGAACATCCAGCCTCGGCAAAAATTATCTGGTTCTTATAAAAGAAAAAGAGTGTATTCGCTAATCTTCCAACGTTTCTAGAAACAATCTATTCATTCTTAAAATTATCCTCTTTTGCATCCTTGGGTGACAGCAAGGGAAAGGGCAAATTCTGAATGACGACAAGCGTGTCCCCATTCTCAGGTCCGAGCATAATTTCCGTGCTCTTCGTGCGCACACGCAGAAACTTCAGTTCATCCCGCGGGTCCAAGTTCTTCACGACGTAGCGGGCAGCCGTGACAAGTTTCTTCGTAGCCACTTTGTAATCCAAGGCCTGTGTAAGATCGACCGAAGAGCGTTTGATAATTCCCTTGGAATCAACGATTAGGAATCCTTGAACAGATGGATCGGATTGAATGCGATGGATTACTTCTTCAGTAGGTGTGAGCACCCTGTGAAAACAAGCAGATCATTCGATTGAGCACCCTGTGAAAACAAGCAGATTTCCACAGGGCTCCACACATTTCTAACACACTCTTGTATAGCAGCTTTCGACATTGTCACAACGGGAGAATTTGCCCTCGGTAGCAAAAAGACAGTTTCTCCTGCTTATGGGACCCCTTAGAACCACTTCACCGACCTCCCATGGTGAAAATTCCTTTAAAAATGCTATGGCAAATGGAAGGTTTGTGGCAACCCTTTCAATGAACACTCACGGAAAGACTCTCACAAAGCTATAACAGGAAATAGAAATAAAAGATAACTATAACAATGATAAGACTCACACATCGTGTCCAGCAGGTATGCCAATGAATGTATCTTTAGCTTGCGAGTATAAGTCGTCAAGAGTGAGATCTTTTGCTTCATTGTCAATGCCAAAAGCGGACATATTGTACAAAATCACACCACAGGTTGGCACAAACAGTGACGAGGTATGGGAGGTGTATAAAACAGAAATCCAGACAGACCTTCCCAAACGTTCACATCAATTTAATTATGTCTTGTTATAGCCTGCTCTGGCAAATGATCAGTAACGAGAAACGAATGAAATGAAACACGCTGCCGGTTGCTAATGATAAGCCGTGGCTTAAGAATCGCACTGCTTCGTCAATCGTTTGCGAATAATCCGCTTACGAGATTGAAGCAAATTTGTGAAAACTTCGCAAAGCAGATGTTTCCGATGGTCGATAGGCAAACGGAATTCTATTCGAGGTTTATCAAGATCCCAAAAGGAGATGCGCGCATAGAGCCCAGAATGAAGCATCGTATAAAACTTGTAGCTATTAAGTCCACGAAGCTGATGTAGATATTGAAATATTAATAAAATATAACCACGAAAAATAATCCTGTGCAGAGAATATAACTAAACAAGAAATCTCCATATAAAGTAGCAATTCATCTCTCGCGTGATTTCATGAAGAAATGAAACACAAGGGTTGCTGGCTGTTGGCACCCTCTCTCTAATTAGCACCATCCCAATTCAATCCTGTTTTCAATACACCCCGTCTCTTTAGCACCACCCCTTCCTTAAGACCCTCTCTTTGTCCAATCCACTCTATAATACACCCCTCTTTCTTCTGTACAGCCATATATTTTGCACCCCTCCGATAATACCCCCTCTTTGTTCAATCCAATCTCCAATAAACCCCTCTCTCTGTCTCTCCATCACCCCTTTACTTTGAACCCTTCCATAAGACCCTGTTTTATACACCATACAGTCGCACAGCAAAAACCTTGGATCTTGGTTTGCAAAGGCTCATTTTAAATTGTCAAACTTCAATAAAATAAATTAAACTTACAAAAACTGTATTGCTTACAAAACTAAAATAATGAATTGCCAAAGATAGCATTTTGAGTTTCATTATGAACAGTATTCAATGTTGTGCTGTACTTCACAATCCGCAGCTTTGGATATATATTTATTTTTGGAATTTGCAAATGGCACGGCAGTAATAAAAATCAATACGATGTGAATTCAAACTAATAAAGTCAACGCTGTCGTGTTTCGTAATCGAAGTAATTGCGCATACATCACGCCGTTTACTGCTGGACATCAGCAATAACCTTTAGTGCGATCGAGTCATTCATGTCGCAACAATGAATGCAACACGCAGCCGTAAATTGTGCCATAAATAAAAGCGAAACATAATACAATGCGTTGAATCAAAATGTACAGTAATAATGCCACACGCCATGTAGATATCGTACGCAATATCGTATGCAATATCATATGCAATTATTGTTCGTCGCTCTACTACATGTTGTATGCCACATAAATCGGATCAAGATTATCAGCCAGGAAGCTATCTCTCAGATGCATTCGCTGCTTCTCGCCACGGCTGTTCAACGGAATCACTGCGGGATCGACAACAACAACAACACCTACCAGTGAGTGATGCTCCTCCAATACGACATTCGTCACAAGTGGAACGACATCCAGGGCCTCTTTTTCATCAGCGTCCAGCTCAACAACCACCACAAGGAGGTTCGTCCATGTAAATACAGCACTGAAGAAAAACAAAACGACACCTGGTTAGTTATTCAACGAACCTAACTATTGATTAGATATAAAACCGTGATTATATGATACCATCAGTGAAACACAACAAATCAGCACAAATAAAAATCAAAATAAAAAAATACTATTCCAGGAGATTGATTGTAAGGACATTATCATTGTCATTGTTATTATTATTGAAAATCACAGCATACCATTCGCTTATTCCTTTGTGACATCGTATAACACTTGTTTCAATATCAATCGGGTGGTACCTCAATCCTTTGATTAGCAATGCCTCGTCAAGAGAACCGACAATAAACAGTGCATCGTGTGGTGCTGAAATTCAACAAAGAACTCTAATTTACATATCAGCTATTTAAAATCGTGTACCAGATTATTAAACCGACATTAAACCATGGTGTACCAGAACACATTAAACTATCGTATACCAGAATACATTAAACTATCGTGTACCAGAACACCTTAAACTATCGTGTACCAGAATACACTAAACTATCGTGTACCAGAACACCTTAAACAATCGTGTGCCAGCAACTAGTCTTACCTCCATCGGTTTGCGTAAGCTGGGTTCGTTTAATGAATCCAAGGTAACCAGTTCGTGCATAAAGTGTCGTCGTGTCCCCAGTGGCCAAATGCACGTTGAAATTCTCCATTGTCAACCGGTCATCGTCGTTAACATTGAAGTAGCCACTTCCATTGTGCGATGAAGACACAAAAACCTAGGAGACAGAAGAAACAATCCACTGTTAAAGAAACTCTAGGAATCACTACACTATTAATCTGATCGCATTATAAAGAGATAAAGTGTCCAGCTGTCTTGACAAAAATTACACAGATCGAGCACAAGCTATTCTGATCGCAGAAATAGGGTCGATCATTTAAGACTTGGATTTGAGCTGGTTAAAGCAGATCAACAAATGAAAAGAAAAGAGATGATACGGATGAAAATCAATTTTTACCTCGCCTAACGATGAATCACCACATTGCCCCTTCGTCTCTGGGTTCGCAATGACAACCTTTACACCGGGTAAAATCTATAAGAAGTTAGAAAAATGTTACTAACGCAATGCTATTTATTGTAGTTACTTTGTAACTCTGTAATTATCCAGAATGAGTCTTAACATTCTCAGAGATCCTGATACTCAAAGCTATTGTTTTCTAGAAACCATTCACACCAGAAACCTCGAGAACAATGAAGAAAATTCGATTTAGGCTCTGTAACTTTAGACTAAAATATCAGTAACTTCAATCGTACCCTTCCTGATTCAACTAGGCACAAACTATTTGGGCTTCCTCTTTCAACTTGTACTATCCTGATAAAAAAAGACCATTTTATTAGCTCCATATTAAAGAAAGTCACTTCTGAGTAGCATATGCAATAAGAAAGAACACGAAGAATAAGGGAGCAAGTGTTAGAGCAGAAAGTGAATAAGATGCGACATCCATACCTATCATGCCGAAGAGATCTTGTATCGATGTACACACTTGTTGCTTCAGGATGTGAAGCCTCCTAAAATTAAAACAGAAAGCAATACAAAGAGTCATACATTTAACATTTGAAAAAACGATCAGCCAACTCGCATTGACATGACCAAATAATAACCAATGCAGACTCAAAATATTCAATGAAGCTTAGTATCTTAACAATAACAAAGTTTAACAATGACGTTGTTATCTTAGCATTTGAAGAAACAATGATTAACAATGACATCTAAATATCTTAAGTTTCATTTGCATCAGGGGTATGACTGAGAGGTATTCTACCTGCATGCACACGGCTATGTTGACACGAGTGCCAAACGATGTACTGACAGCCTGGGGAGACAGGTTCAATGCAGAGAACAGTGCAGTGAATGTCTGTGTCAGGTAGATGCGTGGTCGCTCTTCAGCCACTGCGATGCACGTGCGCAGGAAGGAGAGATTAATGCCTTTTGCCTACGATAGAAGATGCAGACTAGTATGCATCAAAATCATAATAACGACGGGTTCATCAAGTCAAGGATTAATAAATCTTTCATATGGGTACTGATAAAAAATGTGTAAATTCAACATAAACTAGATATAGGAGTAGGGCAGTATGGGTTAGGAAGGCAGTATGCGCTAAGGCAAAGAAAAAACATGGTGGTTTAAGGTATTGGCTAAAAAGGCTTTTAGCCAAGAATTGAGCAGATATATTAGACGCGAAATGTTGACATCATAGTTACCTTTAAAGTACCAATGTGCGGTGCTAAATGCTTCGTACACAGCTCCATAACGGGGTATGAGCAGAATGTATCTCGTACTAGAAATAAGAATAAACAAATCAAATATTCCACCAGAGTGCCACATCGACGAACAGGCAATGAAAAAGCGAAACAATGCATCGAAAGATGTCTTAAACATCACAAGAAAGGAACAAGCAAGAAAAGTTACAAGTGTTGATTCCCTTACCTCGATATTGACTGATAGCCTGTAACCATAAGCTAGGACATGCTTCAAGCTCAACTGGTGGAACAAGGATGGTATGGTGACCAGAGTATATACTGCAAAAGACAAATAAAATAATTCACCCAGTCACCTACGCTGATCACTAAACACACGTGTAGAGCAAAACTGCCTATTATTATGATGCAATAAGAATGCAGCAAATCAAAATTAAATTTAAACAATACATAGCAATAAAATCCAGCGGCTACAAAGAGGAAGGGTATTCAACCAAGGCTCTATTTACCTGCTGAGGCACCACAGTATAAACCCAAAGCCACAATACGGGTCCAAACAGACGGCTATTTCTCTGGATGGGTACAACTCACAAGCGAACTTCTGAGCTCTGCACAATGATGTGACAGCACCATGAGAAATCTGAAAGAGGGCAATTATTCGTCACTGACTTTAGAAAAGAAATGAATCTCAATAAGAGGTCGTTTTCGTAGGTCGCATTAAGGTATGAGAGTATGCGACACGTTATTTTCAACAACGAAGCCTTTATTGCAAGCAATTCAGTGTCTGTCTCAGGAAGCCAGACATGATATACTACACTCAGACATGGTCGGTTTACTGTATAAGATAGCAGCAAGTTTTTGAATCAAACGTAGTGGTAATGCATGAAATTACTAACCTTTACACCGGCCAACATGCCTGTTGTGGATACACTAAAGTCCAAATAGGCCGTCAATTCAGAACTGGTAGGTCTGTACGATGGCGTCATTCGTTTTTTCGGCAGCTCCTCGACAGTTATAATCATTGGCCAGTGCTTGGCCTCGATTACGCTCTGTGCCTCTTTCGAGCGTAAAAGTTTCATCAGGCCAGTGGTGGTTAAAATGGCAACAGACTTGCTCACTTCTACGATCATTTTCACGGTTGGTAATGTTGTGATAACGTTATGACTATTTGGTGGTCGTACTGGAACGGGTATAAGACCTGGAAGTCATACACAAACAAGATTAAGAATAAAAACAATTGCAGCAACTTCAATCTAAATTTGATTCACCAGGAAATGATGTATTACATTCCAAGGAACCCCATTCAATGCCACGTCTGCGTTTCGAATCTTACAGACCAAATAAGACAGTCTACATATCATAGTTTCTCTACTAAGCACCCGGGGCGTCTAATTTGTCTATACTGACGTCTATTAATTTCAGAAATTTTTACAGGCAAGGCGTGTAAAAGAGGAGAAGGAAGGCATTTAACAGACGATTATGAGTAGATAAGGTATCCATCAGACAAAACATGCATTTAGACACCCTGCATCTTCCCAAAAGCAGATACAGTAAACACCCGCATATAAGAACCAGTGAATTAAGAACCTTCCAGCCTGAAAACCCTGCTCAAAACAATAGAAGAGACAATGGGCTATTGTAGTTGAACAATAGGCTGGATGCAGAATTCACAGGTTCTTATATGCGGGTGTTCACTGTACACAGAACAACGCACCATGGGTTAATCAACCATCAGGTACACAAGACAACGTGACATTAAATTTTATGCATTAAAGTTAAGGGTCGTGGGCTACATGGCTTTAAATGCTATTTAAACAAATTAGTTTCTATAGCAAATCGTACATACCCACATATAGGCATCCAAAAACAGCGCAAATAAGATCCAAGCCTGCAAGAAAAACAATATATATATCTTGGCATGAAGTTGCGAAAAACCCTTGAAAATCATGCAAGCTTATCAATAAGCAGTGCAGTCTGACAAATTTCCAGAGTGCGGTCTGTAGCATGTTTTAGCAGACTTACCGGGCGGAAAAAGCAGTGCCACGTGATCACCTGCTTTCAATTTTGCTTGTTCGATCCAAAGATAGGCAAATCGTTCAGCTTTCTTGTGCACTTGTACGCAGCTCAGTGTACCAGCAACATGGCCCTAGAGATAAAGCAAATTGTAAATCCAACTCTTGCTACTGCCCAAAGAAATGCATTGATAGGCACCTTATTAGCAATAGCAATATCATGCATTACACATCTATTAAAAAGCTCTTGATACCTTCAAATACTGAATGATAGCACAAAAAGGTATGTATCAGAGAGGCTTTGAGATAATACCTTGGCGTTGAGAAGGCTGAATATGTTGTGATCAGGCGTGGTCTGAGCTCTCCATTTCAAGATCTCAGAGAGAAATTGATACTGAAAGACGAAAAGAACACCATAACTAACAAAAGTGAAGGAGATATAAATAACATGCACGATGTTATGATCTAAAGCTGCATAAGAAGAAAAGGAATGCAAACACACCTTCGTGGCAAGATCTGAATCATCCTTTTCACCGATTTCTCTTCCGATTGCGTAAGCGATGCGTGTTCCTTTCAGCAAATTTCCAACCATTGCTGATGCAGGACCAGGCTCTATAAAAACACATGCTAATTAAAAACAAATAAAGCCACGATGCTGTTATGTAAGCACAACACGCTATTCTGTAATACTGCAGGGATATCAGGACTACAGCAATAACAGAGCAGGCGTGTGTTACGTTAGAAATTGATGCAATAAAAGATTGTAACGCAATGCGTATACCTGAAAACTTTTGTCTTGGCTTTGGCAAGTTGGTTACGGTTGTGTGCGGACACATCAGCACATTGACAGGATGCAGCGAACCTTCGAGAAATCGATGCTTCGTTTCGTGAACGCTAACCAGGCCACTGCTATACTGCAATGGCAATGGAAAATCAGTGTAACATAAAGGAATGTCAGTGACGAGACACAGAAAAAGACATTATGGCGAAATAATTGGGGATGGCATTTCTAAATAATGGTAAAGACATACGCGTGGCAAGCCGTCTGGTGCAACAAGGCAAAGGCAATATATTCCAACCTAAAAATGACAGATAATGATTCATAGAATGTGGAGATAAAAGGTTTGTTAGATGGGCAATGGATAGGAGCATAAAACAGATAGATTGTAGGAGTCACTCACGTTGTGAATGCCATCAACGGCAGGTAAAACATGACTCATCCATTGGAAACTCTACGAGAAAAACGAAAACATGATAACAGAATGCTGCACGGCAGGATAACCGGTAAATGGTAATCGTATGAATAACTGGTAACTGGTAATCATATGGATAACCGGCAACTGGTAATCATATGGAAAACAGGTAAGCAGTTGATGAGTGTGCAATTCACACCTCCTCTTCCGTACACGTGGCTTTTTGTTCAGCGACAATGACAATTCTTTCTTCCTTCAGTATATGTATACAGAACACAGCCAACCTATGAGATGAAAAGCAAGAAGCAATTCAGTATGAATGGCATACACTTCGCTTCAATCGGCAGAAAAATCAAAGACTTAACTTAGTCAGCTCAAACTGCATTCATGCTGGACTCAAAGTCGCTCAAGGTATGCACGGTAAAATGCACAAGGTATAGGTTGATATGTGGATACGTACCTTCCTTTATGGACGAACTTGATAGGGTCGACCGCCAATACCGTCGATTTGATATCTTCAGCGTTGTGACGTCTTCGTTTAACGTTCATTAAGCCTTCCACTGTACCCGAAACAAACACGAGGCCACCCTGAGAAAAGACAAAGAATATCAGGCATGTGATAAAATGTGTACTGCAAGGACAATAACGCCTTGTAGAATAGAAACACAACGCATGATTCATCTACGGTAGTTTAAAGTTAGCACTGGGACAAAAGTAGATCTATAACTCACTGGCCCGAGGAAGCCAAGCAGTCCTGTCAGGACGTACGGATCTGCCGATTGCTCTCCGTTACTGAGATGCACCTGGAAGCAAAGAAATATAAAGAGCTTAAAGGAACACAAAAATTGATAATGCATAAACTAACTTAGAATTTAAAGCAGTCGATATTGAAAAGCTACGGTTGTTTATGAATCTACCATCCATTATAGGGATAACACAAATCCAACACACTACTAACCATAACAATTCAATATGATAATGTGCATAACAAGATAGATAACATGCAATACTTACGTTAAAAACGTGGTTTGTTTTCCCCTGTAATCCCCAATAACCATCACCAACTGTCCTGCTGCAAATGCAGAGCTCGCCGACCTCATCGACTTTGCAGAGCTTGTTGCTTCCATCCATTCTTATCACGGCAACTTTGGCTGCAAAAGAACAAATTGAAATGACATTATAATACGAGCATAAACATTTGCTGAGCAGCATCTGCAGCGAAAACAAGAAAGAGAATCTGTCACTGCGGCTGAACGTTTGGCATCTTCAAATGTTATTCAGGCGCACATTATCATATTTAAAGCGATGATAACACAATTCAAGCGCGACTAACCCCCGGGCACAACCAGGCCACAATCCTGTAGAATCAAGGCAGTCAGTGAGCCTTCTTTGTCGACTCGAACGACACCGTGGCTCAGTCCAGTCAAGGACAGAATTCCCCTGCCGCTGGAGCCAGAATCCGAGCGTCCTGGCCTGGAAAAAATGCGAAAGAAACATGTACAAACACTGCCAGACCTCATTCAGGATACAAATGCAATCATAGTTCCAACAGTTCCAGGCGGAGATACCTTAACATATCATCTCATATGAATTAATGTTACATGCTCATACACATATCAGGCCAATATTCTTCATAGAAAATGCAGTATCTATTCTTACTGCACACCCGTGTACAATGATCATCTACATTGAAGTTTACTTGCAAAGAAGACCGGAGTAGAGAGCTAAAATAGTGTCAAACGGGGGTATAATCATATGGCCATGATTATCATGGATGTCGTCAATAAACGCATTGTTATTACCTTCTAATAGCAAGTGTCATTGTTTCTGGAGAATACGCGCATGGGCATAAGACTTCTTGTCGCAGACCTCGGGTCTCGAATGCGCCGAAGAATGCATCACATGCTGATAAAGACCCTGTGAAAAAACGAGCATAAGTATACAATGATAATATTGCTACAGTTATACTCTGAATGCAAAGATTAGCAATACGCAATAAAGTACACGTGTTGAAGGGCTACCCTCCCAGTAGTAAATATTTGAAAATGAAATGAAATGATGGCAGATATAACATATGAGAGAGTCTAAAGAGCAATAAGATACAATAAGATATACAGTATCTCGATACAATGAAACTCGAAGGGATTAAATGTTGAAACTCCAATTAGAATCTCAAGCCTTGAGGAGACTAACAATCCATTGGTTTAACCAAGGGTGGACTGTACTATGAAGCAGTATCGGAGTGGTTAGGTGCTGGATTGTCCTAAAATAGGATTGATTCGATTGCAGCTGCTTATTACTTACATGGATTAGCTCTGTCAGCCAACAATAACATCCTCACTGAAGTCAGATTGATATCCCTTGGATCCCTGGTCGCGTGCAGACTCCAGTGTAACTCTCTAGACGTGACAAGGCATGACGTTGCTGCAAAACACGAGAAAAATACGAGAAGATAAGAACTCCAAACTGGTTCATTAAGCCTCCTGGATCGTG
This sequence comes from Sanderia malayensis, assembly GCA_013076295.1. Classification (NCBI taxonomy): domain Eukaryota; kingdom Metazoa; phylum Cnidaria; class Scyphozoa; order Semaeostomeae; family Pelagiidae; genus Sanderia; species Sanderia malayensis. Next base: position 4,418,869 of record RQOL01000861.1, read on the forward strand.
CACATTCGCCATTGGAAATCAGGACAAATAAATGCGTTCCCGTCAGGAAAAGTCGCTCTGATCCGAAAAGCAGATAGATTGGCTAGTGCACAAACACAGAAGAGCAGTTACTGAAAAGTTACTGAAGTTACTGAAAAGCTTTACAAGTCACCTTTGTATTTGCTAGCCATTGTCATCCACATTGCAGGGCTGTGCTGTATAACTGAAGGGGGAACAAAAATCACGTGCATACCAAACAGAACGCTCTGCAATGAAACACAATTCAAGTTATCAGTTCATATCAGTGCACTAAATACAATACTCCACGCACACCCCTGTTAAAAAAGGCGAATCGAGCTGTTTTCCATCGTGCGCAACTAAAAACCGGGGGTTCCCTTATTAAAGATAATAAACTAAAGACACAGTATACTACATACTGCACAGATTGAATGCCAAAGACCAACGCTTCTTTTATAGTCGAGAACACTGACGATCGTGTCACCTGGGAAACAAGAAGAGGTACATCAGAAAGATATGATCACTGCATGAAACAAGATGCTTTTAAATGCCTTCGTTTCTTATTACAAGATTTGGAATACAATATAAGCTAAATAATAACACAATAGAGAAGAACAATAACAATATATTCTTATTTCTTGTCACTATATTGGAAACTACCGAGTTTAAGCAAGAGAAAGGTAACACTTAGACTAACTACCTCAATCTCTGCATTTGTTCCTATTTGAAACGTCTAAAGGACCGAGCGTTGGAAAAGATGAATTATCAATAAGGAGTAGCAATTACCTTCGTTATAGCAACAAGCTCGAATGAGCATTTGTGTATGGCTAATCATTGTCTCTCTTGATACTACGACACCAAGAGAGCTACCATCCTTGTCTTCGCAATACTATAATAGGTAAATACGACCAAGTTTAGCCACAGATCATTCATCAAGCAATATGCAAAGAGCTACGGAGGCGGACATCTTGACTGGCGTGGAGGAGGGTAACAATTAGCTATCAGCTGATTACAAACCTCAATGTAGGCCGGTACTTTTTTATCCTTTGAAAGCAATGGCACGTGCCAATCACGTGTTGGCCTGCCAAGATTTTCTGAGACGAAGAATTGCAGCCTAGGCCAGCCTGAAACAAACAGAGCCATCATGATGATTATTATTGGCGCATGCGATAGCAATGCTCGAGTATGCTCAGCTCACGTTACCCCCTGGAGCAGCGAAAACGTCTGTCCGTAATCAACATGCAATGTTATCTTTCGAGGAGGCAAGCTGCGAAAACCGATAATCACTTACCTTTGAATTGTACAGGATGACCGAGATCATCACGTGGGAGAATTCGAAGGCAGCTTTCAGATGTCAAGACCCAGGAAATGTTGCAACTGCCGAGAAGAAAGCCAATTTGTTGTAGTCCAGCATCCTAAAAAAATACACAAGCGGGTTCATTAATATTTAGAAATCAGCAAGAAAACAAGACACATATATCAAAAGTAATAAACATGAAACTTATACACCACGTTTATAATAAAAGTTGCAGCTAGTAAAATAGTTGCAGAGTTCCTTAACATATACCCGGGTATTGTTGTGTACTGCAAAACCCCAATGGATCGCAAAAAGGTGGGTTTCATTGAGATTTTTCAATCAATCAATTGACATTTATAATGAACAGCACTACACAACGAAATATCCAGCGTATATCGTCGATCAAATTGCATTTACTAACAGGTTGATATGTGATTCGTTCTAGCAGTGACAAGCAGAAACAATGCGCACACACAAGTAAGCCTTGCATTGCAAACAGACGAGGGAACAGCCAGGAGGAAGAAAGGGCCACTTACGTCTTTTCTAGTTGGTGGGTCAATCGGTACAGGCACAACACCGGCAATTAAACATCCATAGAATGCAGATACGAAACCAACTGGGTCATCATAACTGTACATCAATGCAACCTACAACAACAACATTTCTCAGATCAATAAAAATACTACCCAGAACTCGATTGAACTGTCTAACAAAGCAATGTGCAATAGGTTAAAGCATCGCTTTATTAAACTGTCTTCACAGAATGACAAATAATAGGCTTTCTTGAACAGAGGTTTAATAGCATTGGATTTCATCAAGCGATGTTGAAAAGGTTCGAGATGTAAAACAATGCAATATGTGACTGTCTGTAAAAAGATCCACTAACCCTGTCTCCTTGAGAAATGGCCGTACCATCTCTGGCATTTCCAATCTTGTTGAGAAGAGCATAGGATACCTTATGACTTCTACTCAGCAATTTGGCTATTGCAAAGAGAAAAATGATTATATTAAACACTCAATACTAATTGGAAACATACCAGTCATTAAACCGATTCTTGCCATAGCCTTGTCTCTAGATTAGACAAAGTCGTGGTTTATCCTTGTCCCTAGCTCAGCTACTGTCTAGATTCGCAATCATACAGAAAACATCCGCGCATAAGAGCCTGTGAATTCTGCATCTAGCCTATTGTTCAAAATACAATAGTCTATTGTCTCTTCTAATGTTTTGAGCAGAGATTTCAGCCTGAAAGGTTCTTCATCCACTGGTTCATATATGAGGGTATTTAGTGTGACGGATCGTAGGTGCACACAATACAAAAAGTAAATTTAAATATTATCAAATTAGTTTGAGAGTCAACTCACCATAGAGTAGGGTGTAAAGGATTTTCCCGTTTGCATCAATGACAGATATTGCTGGGGCTTTGTTAGACATGCCATATCTTCTCATGGCCTCCGTAAAAGAGTGTGGCAGATTCTCTGGTGCCTGAAAAATATTCAGAAACTTTATAAGATACAGTGCAATATTAGCGAGCAATAGAAGCAAGATTATGAGAGCATCTCAAGAGAATAAACTTCAGATATTGTAGCAAATATCGATGAATTGGCATTTAACTTCATTTAAAATGATTCTTTCTACTACTACTAAGACGTCACACGCAGTTAATACTGCACGATGCTTCTCACAATGCCACGCCAGTTCTTTCTATCCTGTGTCAGTTCAGATAATTTATTCAATGTTAGTTCTTCTTTTGAGAGATCCAGTTTAGGATACCATATACTTTGTCAATACATCTCTATGTCAACATGCAGTAATTCGGTAGAAAACTTAAAATTCGGTAGATTCTCAGCACAATGAAAGCATACGATAAAATCATTTGAAACTAATTTGGAAAAGAGAGTTATAAAACTTACCACCATGGGTTCTCCTGCGGCAGGCTTACTGTAGGTTCCTTCAGGTCGGGGTGCGTTTGGGTCGGGTTTCGTCTCTGTTCAGACAGAAAAATAAAATTTAATCGACAACGAAATATTACAACAAGCCACTGACTTACCCACTTATTATCCGACTCAACCAATGCAAATTGAATAGGTTATAGTAAAAGCTCTGTTAAAACTTCGCCTTTATTAAACCCCCCTCTACAATAAACCCCCTTCTTGAACTCTAATAGAGCTACTACGGTATGTCTGCAGCTACCTTCAATATGGTCGTTTTCGTCAACAAAATACTGCTCTAGTGGCTTCTTTTTGGGTCTCTGACAAAGAAATGAAAGAAAGGCGATTCATATTCACGAGATTAAAATGCCAAGCGAAGCAAAATCAGAAATAAAGCTGCGTCCTCGCATGATAATGAACTGAAAGCGGGAGATGTGCTTCCACGATAATTGGGACAAGACTCAATCGAAACAGCAATACCACTAGTGATTACAAGATTACAATACCAGCCAATAGCCATGGAAACAATAACAAATTGAGTACTGAATAGATACCTTCAAAGTGTTGAGGAGCTGTTGAATTTTAGCAGACACCCTGCCACCTCCACCATTCAAAACTGCAAAAGAAAATACGATTAAGATGTGCCACAAAAAGATTGATTAATGCGAAACAAGATATGTTAAGAACTGTTTGAGTTATAATAGCATGTTAGTAAACCTATAAGACAGACAAGCGTTAGACGCAGTATGCATTGTACACCGTTTTCTAGCAGAATAACAAATGGACCAGGTCTACTGGAAGCTGAATACCGTATCGACATTAGTCAGTAAATGTTACTAATGTAGACAATGGAGGGGTTATATGCTATAATGGCAACTCATGTTATCAATAAATCAATCTTGGGTAAATGGTCTATTTTCTGAGTAACATATTTGAGGCCGTTTGAGGGCAGTGAGAATCCAATTTCTGGTCTAAATGAATAGAGAGACAAAGATATTTTTGCATGGGCCTAATCTACGAGCTACCTTCATTTGCTTTCAATCTAACCGAAGACATATGCACGCTTCGTCTTGTATTGCTGCTGAAAGTTGAAGAATCACCTTGTGGAATAGTGACGTCAGGTGGCGGTGCACGTGGTGAAGTCGGCGCTTGGTCGTTAGACGCCGGCGGTCGGCGTTGTTTGCCTTCGTTAATGACGGGAAATTGAGCTGATACACTGGTGCGCTCACGTCGTTCTTGCGCCTTCGCAACCTCCTCGGCCGATATCTGCATTTCGGTTCTGATTGATTTCTGGCTGGCGGTGGTGCTGGGCGGGGTCGTGGAATCCTGGGGGGCCAAATCCTCTTCAGAGCCCTGCGGTGTACCAGTCGGCGTGTCTAAAAATGACAAGTCAGACAAACACGAGCATAAACGGCCTGAGGTCACCAGAGCGGGGAGGACAGACAGCCAAGTCTATCAATTGTCTAATCGCGATGCAACAAGTTCATTATTCAGAAAGCAGAATGTAAGTTTATGACTTGACATTGGTTTTAGGCCTGTGTTTAGAGCTTGATATGTGTGGAGATTTGAATGCGTTTTAGCATTGGTTTGTTTATGGTTAGTTCAGCAAAATTAAATTGCCAATTGGATGTGTCTGCTACGAGAAGGAGACTCCAGGTAATAAAGTTGACCTTCCATTATAGAATAAAAGAGAGAACACCCTGCATATATACCTGAGAACTTTGTGGGTGGGAGGAAGCTGGAGTTGGGCCTTACATCTGCAGCTTCGGTGAGTCTTTTCGTTACGAATGATTCACGTTTCGTGGGAGCAGGTACAGCGACCGATTGGTCTCCTTGTTTCCTGGCCAAGGCCATTTCAATCGCTTCTTTTCGCAGTGCTGAAAATCAAATCACAGTCAATTGAAAAATCATTGCCTTGGATAACGTATCTTCGAGCCGGTAACAATTGAAACTCAAAATACATTGTTATATGTAACATAATGGAACCATAACCAATCAACAACAACCAGACAAGACAAGATACGACCAACTATGAATGATAAACACAGAAAATTCACCCTCCTGGAGACATATCATTTTACTGTACTTACAAACAAATAATAGCGGATCGCCAGGGGGTTGCATGGCTATAGAAATGCCTCAGGCGGTTTCATATCAGGTAAATGAAAATACCGCACGAGTCAGCAGGCCATGGAAATGTAATATGAAATGGGCGGAATGGGTTTTCCACAAAATTCTACAAATATCTCAGACGAGATAGCTGGCTCTAGGCCTGGTTTAGGTTTATATAACACAAAGGTTGTAGACTCTTTATAACTTTCATGTCTGATTGTCCTTGAACGACAAAACGAATTGGCTTTCATTGAAACTCAAATACAGACAGCGCGTTTAAAAGTAAATATTACTTTCTCGACAAAAAAGTCCCTATTTATTGTTAAACATCTTTCCAAATAAGACCAGACGATTAACAATTGGCATATTATATAGTCTGGGAAACAGTTTTTTGTGATGACTAGATGTGGAAGCCATACTGTGACGATAAAAAATGACCTGTATATGCCCTGCATATCTCATCAAATCCACTACAACCCATGCCACTCTGCTATCCAATATCTTTGCTCACAGGTGAACAAGGAGTTTTGCAAAAGGCACCTGTTTACTTTCTCATACAGACATGTTACATACAAGACATATCCACGTGTGTCTATTACAACTGAAGTTTACAAAGATTGAACAACGATCAATAGGTACAAAACAAAGAGTATGAAAAGGCTCTTCATCCACCATCCCAAACCTAATCCAACCACCTGTTTTGAAAGGCGTCTGGCTGTGTAGCTGTTTTGTTAGTGAAAATTTCAAACCCTATCTTCGAGAAATAACATGTGTATACGCAGTAAAGCGTTGATCATGATGGTGATAAAAACAGTCGATTTAAGGATTAACCTATATGCATAACCAAAATAGCAAACACAACATCTGGAGCCTTGTGGCTGCTTCGCATGGTACAACTAACACCCGGTAAAACGAAATCATGATATAACATGATTACATTGAAATAGCCATGTTTTATCTATCTTCAAGTCTCCTTATGACGGGGTCCTACTGTAGCTAAAGCAAAGCTGATCGCTATAAGCAATTACATCCTTCACAATGTGACTGCTATACGCTTGACATACGCGATTTAATACATAACTAGCATAAAATATCAAGGTCAGAAGAACAGACCGCAAATTAAAGTTCGATTGTTCGTCTATGCAAAAAGCAACTCACCCAGATAGTCTTCAAATGCAAGTAAATGAGCAATTATCGGCGAAATATCTCAGGAGCAGAGTGAATACGATGGAGAGCCTAAGTCGTTACAATGACGCAGAAAATTCGCTCTCAAACATGGTCATTTTCACATGGCTTATACAACGCTGGATGATAACTGTTCTTTGCGTGGTGGCGATCTTTGACATTTGTAATTATGATATTGAAAGAGGGATGAAAAACAAGAAGTCTATGCTGAATAACACCAGTTATTGAATTTTCGTGCGTGGCATTGTTTTCAAAGTGACAGGCGAAATGGAAACGAGGCAGTGTGGCAAGAAGCCTCGCTTTACAACTGATAATTTGTCAGTCACTTTCAGTTCAATTCAGATGAAGCGGAAATGATCAATTTTTAAATTGGCAAAATTAGTTGTTATATGTGACTACTGCAATTACAACTAATTAAAGCATTACAAGTTTTTGACATTAGCATTACAGCTACGTTGGATGGTCTTTGTGTGGCATACCTACCGTAGTTCCTCGATTAAAGGCCCCCTTCTTTTAAACGCCCCCCCAATAAAGCCCCCCTATTTTAATTTTTTTAAAAATAAATGCCCCCTCTATTAAACGCCCCCTCGAAAAGAAGCCCCCTAAAATATCAAAAACTTAATAAACGCCCCAGGTGTTTAATCGAAGCATTACGTTACTTATATTGGAGTGAAGCCATTACCCTACCAGAATGGGTAAGATCCTGGGGAGTGAGCACATTTATGAGGGTAGGCTCTTGTCACCCTCCCTTAACAATGATTCTTCCAGGGCTAGATGCAAATTTCAACCCACAACATCTGGTGTGCAAGTGCAGCACCTTTATCAATAGACAGGGGTGTATTTGTAAAAGGTAGAATAGTTGCAAAGTTCCTTAATTTATACCTGATGATTGTGTATTGCAAAATTACATGAAAAATAAGCTGATCAATGGATTAAAGAAGCAAGCTATTAAAGAAGCAGTAGAATTAACAGTGAAGTGGATGGATAATACTTGAAATATATTGTAATGCAAAAGATTCATGGACCAATTACAACACAACTGAAGCTTAACGTTTATTCCTAACAAAGTAATCTCCAAATAGAAAATTCTTAAAACATACCTTGACCATGCTCTTTTCCCTGCTGCTGTTTTGATGCCTCTGGCTTCTGATGTGTCTCTTGAGGTGCACTTTCTAAGCAAATCAAATCAAAAGAAACATCAAACCACAAGAGATCACTTTATAATGTACACAGGCCCATTCTCCTGATAAAGGCTTGGTAAACAAAAGTGACAAATGTTGAGAAAAACAATACACTTCAAAGTTCATATGAGTCATCTTGTTCTTTCAGTCCTTTAGAGCCCAAAACAAAAAATATATATTATAAATTTTGACACAAGCACATACCTTTCTGGAATGGAGCTAAGAGCTTTGATTTCTTCTTTTCATAACCCTTCCGTGTTATATCACCTACAACAAATTAAAACTTAATGGATGCAACTGTTTGGGTAAAATTTCCCCGACCCCTCGCCAAAACATGGTCAACTATCTCTTTTTATAAGCCCCTCAATTAACCCTCCCATTAAGCCCCCAAGTAGGGCACCAGACTAAAACATTTTGGGTTGCTAAAAATACTATAATTTCTTGCAGTTAACACAGCCAGTTCTAATGCAACCCATCAAGGTCATTACAAAATAATAGGTCATAATGACATCTAATTGTCTCAAGCATGGCATGCTGCCATGGAATTAGTGGCACATTAATGAACATTACTAAAAACAAGCATTGCAATTACAGTTTATATTAGATTGCAATTGAGGGAGAAATGAACCTATAATTGTCTGAGAGTTTGAATCTAGATCCAATAGTAAACAACGCATTGAGAGAATAAAAATTTTGGTATTGCGAAAGAATTCAATAAAAGCTGTTGGAATGAATATTAGACCGATTTTGATTGACTATCTAATGCCAGACTCAAAGTCATGATGAAATACAACAGGAAACACACCCACAAAATTTCAATTGATTTTTACGAGGATATGAATGTTTTCCTGCAATGAATTGGTCATCGTTTGGTTACCTGCCTGTTTATTCCATATTCAATAATTCATAAATGCATAGACCAGTCAACACACCATATGATGATAACATCTTGACAAAACAATCCCTTCTAATAAATCAAGTCAATATTATTGACTCTATTATTGGCCTAACAGTGGGCCTAAAAGGCTTGGTCCGTCTGCACCTGGTATTTAACTGTATGCTTTATTGGGGGTGTAATTTTCCACTATGTACAACTTTATGCACACCAATGTTCGTTTTATATAGAAATACGATGACAAAAATATAGTAAATTTCAAAGCCTAAAGTAGATGGTGAAAAAGTCCAGGTTGTCCGCTGTAATCAAATAAATTTATAAATCCTTTTACCTTCTTCAAGTTCTATTTCCAACTCCCTCAACTTGGCCAAAATCTCTTCTGGTAAAGATGCAGAAAGCAACTCTGCCATACTGCTAGCATTTGGAAGGTGTTCCAGCAGTGTCTTTTAAGCAGCAATCAATTGCATTAGCCAAAAATATTCACACTTTGGGCTTCGCCATTTTGTGTTTACACTCCTTGGCTTGGCATGTGGACTGGAAACAAGTTAGGGACTCTTGTGCCGAAGCTTGTAAACTTGGAGAAGGGTGTGCTGGTAATAAATGGGGGTGTCTTATAGGGTGGATTAAAGACTTCCTGTATTAATCAGAGCAAGGATGTGGGACTGGTTGCAACCCCTTAACATTGCGTGTGCATTAATAAGAATACACTTCGCTGTAAATTGCGACAGTGAGCAAGAGTAAGTCAAATTACATGGCATAGAAAGGAATGTTAGACCTCTTCAATGCTGAAAGTCCTTTAGGTATCATTTGAAGTACAGAGGGAAGTTGAAGGTCATTAATTCAAAATTCATCATAAGTCATGGCTTGCTTGTAGGCTCTCCGTAAGTCACAACTTCTGCGTCACTTGTATCCCTCTATGCAGCAACAACAGAACACAGTCTTCTGGTTACTTATCCATATCAAAAATGACTTTCAAACAGAATAAATCGCCTTACAGTAATCAAAAAAGATAAAAATCTGAAAGTTGAAGCTTCGCGTTTTAAGAAGAGCAGATCTAAGAAGATAAAAAAAATAAATCAACATTGAAAATCTAAACATCCTGCTTTTATTGACGATTCTTTCTGTTCACCTGCTGCACCTCTGTGGGAAACTCAAACTTAGTATAGTATAGCAAATGCAAATAGCAAAAACTAAAGGGATGCTATAAATCTTCGGGGTGTTCGACAATCTCTAACCTCCCGTCATTCATCCTATAATTATTATATCATGTAGTATGTACAGTCTACTCCCGATAAGTGGAACCTGCACGGGACAGAAAAAATGGTTCCACTTATCGAAAGTTCCATCCACTTATCCGAATTATAAGTTTTGTTAATGCAAATCCAAGGGACCAGAGAAATTGGTTCCACTAAACGAAAGTTCCACTTATCCGGGGTTCCACTTATCGAGAGTAGACTGTATATATAAGAGTGGACATTATCCTCATCCATAATTGGCTAGTTGGCCTCCTCTCTATTCACCATAACAGAATGTTGCATCCAGCATCAGAGGGTTTCAAGCATACAACAGGAAACCAAGCACCTTAGCAATTGTGGAAAATATTATAGCTCAGTCAGGTGACTGAATACGCGAGAGGTACCACAAAGATGTTTCGCGAAGCTTCAGCAATTTGCAACTGACCAACTTGGTCTTCAAAGCATTATGTTACTAGCAGTGCATTAAAATTTGCTAAAATAGTAATGACGAAAACTGATGGAAATTTTAGGGTCATTTAGTCCTATGACCAAGGGTCGCAGGGTCGTGTGTTCCAGCTTTTAGAGCATCCGGGTATCAATCCAAACATAATCTGGTCCGAATATTATACCAACAGGACTCTCACTCGGTGTCAAACGGAATCTCACTCAATGTCATAACAATTGAATTCCCATATGAAAGTGCATAAAATTTTGATCTCGGATGTCATTCCACTTTGATCCAAAATGCAACAACATGTGGCAAGTTGATCCTACACTATCATGACGTCATGTTATATCAATACCTACCGCACATGCATCCTTCGCATTAATCCACTGCAACGGCAAGTAGATGCAGGTCAGTAGGGAATGCTGTACACGATTCTTCTACGATCGCTTTCCAATGCCATAATGCGGGACTTGAAATACCTGCAGAAACAAAGCACAATCATTGATATAAATATGCTGTACAGCTGCCGCTATAACAAAAACCCAATTACCCCCTGTTTCAGAATTGCTTATAATAGCTGCACCACAGCTGTATTGCCATATCATTTTGATCATTGGATGAGCTCCCCTTGGCATGAAGATTGACAGGTGCCATTTATGTACAACCTATCTGAACATAAATAGAAGCGACACAAAAACACAATCTGACAATTCGCTAGTAAATATCACAGATACGCAAAACACGAGCCTGGCGAAATAAACAGAGAAGAAAGCTTGCAGTTGATTATTTCATTGATTGATTTGATTGCAAGTGGATTGATTGCATAGTTTTATCTGTTAAAAGGTAAGTGTTCCTACAATACTGTATCATACCTACATAATTAGTCCACTGCTACTAGTAAATGTTGTGCATATCTGTGCGAAGTTTAGGTCTCGTAAAAACCATATTACCAGAGAAATTGATGCATTTCATTAAAATCGAAACGATTTAAGCAATCAAAAGCTTCTTCAGGGCGTTTAATATGAATTTCTTTGTTCTACAACTGGTTCAGAAACAGGTTGCAAGTAAAAAACACCAAAATATGTTTCATAATTAAGTATTAATTGGTGTTCAAGCTGAAAACCCAGTCTAAATATGCAGTTGAAAATGAATGCCCTAAAAACCCATGCTTATAACTTTGCAGCCATTTAAAATTAAGGTTTCGTTGCTGCTTCGCCTTTTGATGTTATCACTTAAATAGTTCTTATCATGAAAGGTTTTACGCAAAGGCTTTGACCTTGGTTGCTGATACACGAGTCACGAAAACCAAATAATTACCTACTTGATAGCACTATTACACAAACACAAAGTGGAAGCTTGTCCACTAATAACAAACAGTGAGGTGACAAGGACAGTGGCCATCACATGAGAATATTTTGAAGGAAGCAAAAAATTTAGGTATCGAAAGATAGTTTTAAATAAAAGCGATAATAAATGGAAGAATAAGCATAAAAAGAGTAAGAATAACTAACGAAATAGCTTGGGACACTTAATCTGATTTAAATTGCAAAGAGAGAACAAAGTCGACCACATGAGGATGAATCTTCTGAAAAACAAATCGATAATATTTTGCCGAAATGCCAATGAGTTTAATACTTGCAATCAACCAGCTGACATGGGGAAAAACATGCAGCTTGCTTTAATTGAATTGGATTGGCTTTCACTCTGATCTCCGAAATTTGCATAACTAAGTTAATTAATTACGACTGAAGTTCCTCCGACCTCAAAAATCCTATATTCAATTATTCAATTTCACTCGTGCGAACATCTAATTAATGCTGGTCGTCTTTTACTGCAATCCACATAAAACTTCCCTTGGTTGAAAACAGAAGTTCACTGTGAAATGTCATTCCCACAGGCAGTCGTCAATGGAACATTCATTACTGATTAATAACTGAAAGCCTGCATAAAAAGATTCACCAAGCTGTCCAAGTTAATTTCAAACAAAAATTGCCTTTAATAGCGTTTGCTGATGTTACAAATAAAAACAAATGATCGTATGTGTACATAACCGTTCGGCTGACAAAGAAACTGGTGAATTAATTTTTAATGAGCCAGCAGTTTCCATCGGGTCACAGGACATATCAAATTGACTATTTCATGTAAAACTGCGCAGAAAGCCCATTTTATAAACGGGTTTGGTATTAGTGAACTAAAATTTGATGTATGTTGCTTTGAAACTTCACTCTCTCCGCGTATAATCGAATAACACTGAATGCTTGCATTGCATGTGTCCTGCATGTTACATACAGCTTTCCTAAAATCAACCAGCCACACCAAACGTAAAACACACCGCGAAGGCTCTACAGGCTTTTAGTCGCAGACGTTTCGATCTGAGGTGAAAAGCCTTCACACTTCTGAAAGGGTCGGTGTACAGAATCAAAAACAAAAGGAGTTAGGGAAAAACACTTTCGCATTTTAACTCATTCTGCAATCGTGTGGACATACGTCACAAAAGAAGGCATCGCATAATTTTTCACATTGATTAAAAATTCATGTTAGGCTGCAATGTTTTGTTGTTGCTGAAAAACAGCTTTTCATTCTACACCCAAAAGCGTATCAATGTACAAAACGAGCTTAGCAATGTTCAGTTGTGGTTCGATAAGAATCTATAGCATCGAGAGAAAAGGATAAAATTCAACCTTAAATGAATTTGATTGCTTTTTGTGTCACTTTGAATAAGTTTTCTAGAAGAACGTATTTCAGCACACGCTCGGTTTTAAGCTGAGTTGTAACAACATGATTTTATCAATTATTTTCATTTGTTTCATTGCAGTCAGTTTAGTTTAGCCGAAGAACAATTCTGAACCGAAAACCTCGGTCATCAATTAATGATTTTGAAGCATACTTTTAAGCATCATGCAATCAAGTAAATCCACTTGCGACCACGTGATTAAAATCTCTGACCTCATTGGTTATTTTCCCCACTCTAATCCAATATCCCATTCATGAAGATACTCTCGATTCATCAACCCTATTTCTTTAGGTTCTAAGAGAATTATCTTATAATCATCAATAATTTCATCGAACAGCTAATCCAAAGAAAAAGTGTACCTCAAAATCTAAGCCATTTTATTTATTGCATTGCTTGAGGGGATAAAACAGATGAGGCCTCACAAGCTAAATCAACCACTTAAAACCACAATTGCTCGATGGCTGCAACAACTCCCGAGTTGCTTTAGTCTGCCTAATTGAACTTAACAGAATTGGAGCTTTGGTAAAGTAAGACGTAATCAGTTTAGGATTATTCAGACACAAATTTCGTGCGTTGTTTTTCCTCTCGATCATGCGCCTGAGCAACGTTTCCAGAAACCGTATATATCCAAGCTAGACTCATTACATTGCGTCCCTGCTCTGTGAATGGAGGAACAAAATTTTGTTCCCGAGTTCCGATTTTTGATGCTCAAATGTGATAAGTCCCTGTTGGTGGAGCGAAGAAATTGAGCAAAAACACAGGGACGCAATGTAATGAGTCTATATCCAAGCCAAGCCAAGATAACATAAAATAACCTACTCAAAACAGAGAAGTGAATTGCTGAATACTACAACATCAAGTCTGCACTTTATAGGCCCGAAAGATAAAAGTTTTCTGTACCTGGTCTTGGTCAATGGAAAAAGCTGAACTAGCTTCAAAGCATTCGTCCAAGATTAGTTTTTAATAGGGCCCTTACCAAACCTACCAGCTATGCAAGCCAACACGGGGCTAAATTTGAATTAATGAACGCAATATTTAGTTAACTGCAAAAGCCCAATCGTACAATCAAATTAATTTCAACTACACGTCACCAAGTCTCAAAGAGATTCTCCCGCAAAGAACCTGCAATGCAGCCGTGGATAAAATTGGTAAAAAACAAGGTCACAACAACAAACCAAAATTACACAACATACAACTCTATCTGAGGGGACAAATCTGGGGCAGAGCACCACCCCACCCCCGAGATCAAATCCAATGGAATCTTGCGTGAAATCAGTCCACAAAACAAACTCATTGTTCAAGTGAACTCAAGAAATCTCGTGGGGGTTCGTTTCAGAAAAAGACGTAGTCGACTGAACTTTAAATACTGAAACTCATTCTTCTTGCCTCTGTTTCATTGGTCTATATTTCGTCTGGCTGCCTGCTACCGAACTGAATCGAAATGACTAAATATAGAGTGAATCAAGTGAATCAAGTGAATCAAGGTGAATCAAGTGAATCAATTAATCAATGAAAACTCTCACCACAACCTTGCAAAACCGGGCGTGCATATAAATCGTTCATCATAGTCGACGCAGACACTTCTAATTGCGGCACCTGCAATGAATAGAACAACAATATTCAAACGAGTATTATAACACCTTAAATATCATTGACATAGGCCATTCAGTAGCATTGTTAAGTTGCATTGCCAAACGATCGATTAAAAGCATGAACCAGCCAGCTGCCAGCGGAAAAAATCATTAAATTACTCACACGCATCTCAAACTCAAGACTGAAAGTGCTAGCGATCTGGCAGGTACGATAATATAGTGAGTAAAGCGTGAATCAGTAATATAGCGTGAATTTGTGTATTTAATTCTATTAGTGTAATATTAGCTTAATTGGGTACTACAAGAAATAATTTTCTATTGTCGGTCTTAAAATAAAACAACACACCGGCATTGATTAAGGCCACCAGAGGCATCAGTGAGTACTAGATACATACAGGGTAAAACATTCTTCAAAATGATGGTAAAGGGGACAGCAGAATAACTATGTTGAATGCAGTACTTGATAAGCTTTGGTGGAAATTTACTTTCCTAATTAACATTCATAAACACTCATTTTAATAGTGTGTGTTTACCAGCTATTATTAAGAATGATTGAATTGCGGTTTTAACCATTTCTATCGAGAGACAGAGAGAGTGTTGTTAACAGGCAATAGGAAACTGCGGAGGCGCACTGTTTTAGTTTGCTTGCTCATTAAAATAACGGTGACGTCAAATTCGAACAACTCGCCTCAGGTATGCAAAGCATTTGCCGAGTAGCCGTTTGCCATGAGAACGTCATTGGGACACTTGGATGGCGGAGCGTAGGCGGGGGAAGGTAGCTCTTATTGGCAATCCCCAACCCAGCGTTCCTTGTAGGCCAATGGGTGGTTCGACCCACGATTAATCTTGCTCGGTCAGAAAACCTGCGACAAGCTCAAGAATCGCATCATGCAACTCGTACGAGGCAAAAACAACTGCCACTTTCATCGGTTGATTGTGAACACACCAGTTTCATTGGTTGCGAATAAACTGTACCTACCTCTGCAGCAGAGGTAGAAAAATATCTATTTGTACATTGATATTTGTTTATGCGAGTGTTTATGCAAGTATTTATGCAAGAACCACGATATATACGCAAAGAAATCAATATTACAGATACAAGCAAAGCCATGGTGTTGAAACACCGAGGTGCATCAGTTATCTCCTGGGAAAAATAATCAGTTGAATGGTTGTATTAAATATAGCGAGTATATAGCAAGACCAAACAGGACGTGTGAACAGATAATGAGGCCTTGAGACCGCTCTAACAAGTGGCACGCAATTAATTCCAGGGGCGTCGTGGCCGGGGGGCAGGGGGGGGGCCATGGCCCACCCTGTGAAAGCAAAATCGCTGGATTTTTCGGAAATTTTGGGGATTTTTCTACTTTTTCGGAAATTTTTCAGCATTTGACCCACTTATCGGAAATTTTTTGCGCTTGGCCCACCCTAAAATTCAGGTCCCACGACGCCCCTGATTAATGCACGCATCTACATGGAATGAAGAGATGTATTGGAAAATGGCAACGAACGACAGTTTGTTGGGGGTAAACAATACAGCACCGCAAACATTACAAGCTAACTTTATCCAGAAGAAAAATGCAGAATAGAAATCCGAATCCGTTCTGAAATATTTCAATTTGCACGCAAAGCTGTTGAAGATAATTACGAATATATGCGAGAAAATTAATTCCTAAAAATGCATAATTAAACGAGTGTTGAGCATGCACTCAGTTTTTATAAGGAACCTGTCTAAAAGGCCTAGTTTTATAAAGCCCCTTATATTAGGACCTGTTTTGACCAAATTGCGGTATTAAAAGTTTCTTAAAAGTTCCTTAATTTTAGTGTCACATTTAGTAACCAAAGATAAAATGGACGCAAAAAAATATTGAAAGAAGTTGAGCTAAACAATAGCCAAAAATTTAAAGAAGAGTTTAATTAACAAGTACAAGGTCGATCTTCTCCGTTTTTCACGGCAATGAAATTCTTTAGTAGCTAGTATAAGTCCTCTGACTTTTTGGATCCTCCACATTTTTTTTTTTTTTTTTTTTTTAAATTCATAATAACGATATCCCTTCAGCTTTAGATATAAGATACATAATAATAACATAATATAGTATAATATAAGTGATTGCTTAAGTCATTAAATAAGTTAAAATAAGGGTAAATACAAATGTGAAATAAAGCAATACTGTTCTTCCAGGGAGTCGTTTTGGTCATTCTGAGTTATCATTGCTCAGTAAATGTCTTTTTAATGTTTTTTTAAAGACGGGTAGCGATGACAGCTCTCTGATCTCAATTGGAATACTATTCCAATTTTTGATGCTAGAGTACTGAAAGCTTCTCTTTGTGTTTTCTAGATTTATTTTTGGGATATGAAGGTCTCTACTATTCCTTGTTTCATAATTTGAGAGATTGCATCTATGCTCAAACATATCCCATAGGCTTTCGGGGCAAGCTTATATATGTATGTAGGCTCCTTATAAAAAAACTTTAGCCCGATAACTGCAAGCTTATTAATCTCCATTTAATAAAAAAACCCGAATTATCACAAAAAACACCTGTTGTCTGAGTTTTAGAAATAATTCAAAACTGTTCAAGATCAACATTCATAATCATAATCATAATCATCGTCATCATGATCATCATGATCATCATCATCATAATCATCATCATGATCAAAACAAAAGCATTCACTGGGCATGCATTACGTGTCTCAAAGAGCCAATGGAAACATCGATAATGTTGCGCAATAACCTTGACCAAAACGAGGCACGTATGTCATCGTGACGTAATGTGCCGGTATATTCGTAATCGAATTTACTGAGGTGATGCAATCGTTTCGCTTTGAGAAAGACGAGCGACCACCCTCAGCGTACTTTCTGACGAGAGAGCAAGGATCGGGAAGAGATTTACGAATGAAACTTAGGCCGCTTATCGGATCAGCTCTGAGGATTAGGCCTGGTTTACAAATGTACATCAAGAAAGGCGGTTAACGCGTCATTCAATGCTTGATTCAACTGCGACAGCTGTATACGGATTATTACCCCGTTTCGCTTATCAGCTTCAACCATCTAAAACGCAAAACAAAGTCGGCCTCCCTCTGACCTATGCAAAATAAATAAGGACAGTGTCTTGCTAGCTTAACAGTCCTATTTGCTTGAAGTCTGCCTTAGAAGAGCACGGTTTGCACTGCAAAAACGGCAATGAAAAATCATCAGCGCTGAAGGAGCTATACACCGGTTCTGTGTTTAGATGATTGCACATGCGACGCGGTGCAAGCAGTTTGCGTGCTGTAAAATCAAAGTGCGAACAGTTTCAAGGCGCAAATTTCCGCATCGTAAAAGTCGAGCTGGTTGTGATATTGATTTGTGTTGCTGCCGAATTGAAAAAACTCAGCATCATATATCTTATCGTTAATTAAATCAATCAGACAGATGTTAAAGCTACAATCAAACTATAAGTATATGTGCTTCGAAAGCTTCATCTACAAGTATGTTTGGCCGTGGCATGTGTGCACAACAACTGCTGTTCTCACATAAGTTTTGAAAAGTGTTATGCCTGACGGACTGGCTAGTAAAAACTCAACGAAATACAGCAATCTTCGAGTTGGACAGAAAATCAAGTATCAAACGGCAAGACTTGAACGAAAACTCAAGAGCGAATCATCAAGAGCGCAAAAAGTGTCATTTAACTGATGCAACATTGTTCAAACTTTCAACATATGCCACACAGCAAAGCAGCAGCACATAATTTCACAGCAAAATTTCAAGACCTGTTCCAGACCAATTACCACTTTTGGCTACAAAGATGATCATTCGCTAATAAGCATACGTAATTATTATTCTGCGAAAGTCCAGCAGCAATTTCCAAATGCAAGGACAAACAGCTGCAGGCATTTTAAATTTTATCTACTGACGAACAAGCCAATTTGCCATTTACATCCAAAACTGATCTTAGAAGCTCTGCTGTCGTATATCTTCTCAGCATCACAATTGAAGCACGATCAGATAGCATTATCACTATCTCGTGGCACGCAAGCAGTTTTTGCATTATCGTTAAAATTGTGCCAAATGGTAAAGCAGTTCTCAAAGTGTTCAAACTCGCCGATATTTCGTCGGCTGCGTGCATGCCATTGCGTTGCGACAGAGATCATATAGCAACAGCAAACGTCGTTTTGTGATTGAGTACAACAAACGCGAAAGGCCAAGGGAAGCGAATTTTAATTAGACAACTATTCAGGAACCCACGGACACAGATGGATTAGAAGATATTTATTCGGAGCTGTGAAAGCATATTGCCAGAACAGAAGATCACTTTGGTCAAAACAGCAAAGACAAACTACCTATTATAAAAGATCCAATAGGGAAGTCGTATAATATCAACTGAATAATCAACTTTTAATTTCGAAATTCCCAATACAATCTGCACGGAAACATGCTGTTTGAGATTTAAATACGTGCATGAGCCATGACATGGTCCGTCGCTGAAACAATATGAGCAGACCCAGGCTATTTAAACATTCATGGTAGCAGGTTTTTCTGTCAGCAAAGGTGCACAAGAAGGTCGGTTTGGCAATTAGCTTTGCAAATTGTTAACTCTCAAAAAAGCAAGTGATGAAAGCAAGCTGGAATGCTTCTAACGGTGTTCCTCAAAGTCGTGCACGGAAATTTTCGAAGTTATAATTGAATTACACGATTATACAATTGCGTGAGCAAAAAAACCTGGAGGTTCGTTTCAAGACGTTGAAGTGCAATTCTGTCCTTCTGCAAACAAAAAACAAATCAATTGATTGAATTTATATAATGAGAATAGATTTGTTAATTGGTTTTCGAAACGTATCAGCAAAAACTGGTTGACATAGCTGGCACGCGTATTTGCAATTGCTGGTTGTGGTTACAGATCCATCGTTGCAAGATAATTGATATTTAGTTGATGTCGACGAAAAGCGCAGAAAAACGCCGTGGTTTTACATTAACAAGTGATTAATCTAGGCAAATCCTCAAGCCTGGCCACTGGTACGATTACAACTGCCAACAGTGCAGACGTTACAGCGACAAATAACTGCTACAACTAATACTGCAACTGCGACACCATCAAACGGAATTGAGCGCAGTCATAAAACATCATTTCTCATTATCGTTAATGTTTATCTGAGAAACTTCGTCGCATAATACAAAGCAGCATTATTGTAAAAGCTGTACACACAAATCTGATAAAATTGCATCGCTGTAGTTTAAATCAATTAGCAATATACCATCAATCTAATAATACACAAAGAGAAGGAAGGAGATGAGCGAATATACATTGCCAGGTAAATACCACGAGTTCCTGACCGGTTTTATTTTTACCGTTATGCAGGACAAGCCAGAAGACCTTGTGCAGTATGCAGCGGAATATTTCACGAAGTTGAAGAACAACAGCGAAGTAGCAGATCAATACAGAACAATGAGTTCGAACAGCAACCGAAAAAGTTCAACCGGCAGTGTTGATGATTCAGATGACGAGCCGTTCGTGCCGCCGATAACACCGCGCGGTAGACGCCAAGCAGTCGCAGCGGAATCTTACGACCCGACGAAAGAGAGCGATGTAGAGATTACGTCATATCCCAAGACGGCCGAGCAGCTGAAGTCGTTGGAGAAATCCGTGAAGAATATTCTACTGTTCAAGACAGTGGATTCGAAACAACGCGGAGTTTTGTTGAAATCGTTCTTCAAACGTGACGTTGTCGCGGAAGAATTGATTATCAAACAAGGCGACGACGGAGATAATTTCTACGTCATTGATTCGGGAAAATACAATATTTTCATCGAAGGCGAAGAAGAGCGAAAACTGATCGCTTCACTCGATGGCAAGGGGAGCTTCGGAGAGCTGGCCCTCATGTACAACTGTCCGCGCGCGGCTACGATTATTGCCGCGTCAGACGGTGTAGTATGGTGCTTGGATCAGAAAGTTTTCCGCGCGATCGTTGTTACAGCAGCGGCGAAGCAGCGGCAACAATTCGAGGAGATTCTCGAACGAGTTCCAATGCTCGCCGAGTTGACCACATACGAGAGAATGAACTTGGCAGATTCTTTAGACCTTCAGAGATTCCCGGACGGAAAATGCATAATCCGCGAAGGTGACCGCGCGCACCAGATGTACTTCATAATGGAGGGAAAGGTGAAGATCACGGTGAAAACCAGCAAAGATAAGATGGACGAGCGAACGGTGGCCTACGCAAGAGAGGGGGAATATGTCGGAGAGCTTGCGCTCGTTCTACAAAAACCGCGCGTCGCATCTGTCTACGCGGAAGGCAGCGTCACCTGCGCGGTTTTAGATATAGCAGCGTTCGAGCGCTTGCTCGGATCTTGTGTAGACATAATGAAGCGGAACTTTGATGTTTATGAAAAAGAGAGGAAGCGACTGGGCATCCATAGCATCCAATAAGTTTGAAAGACAAAGAATTTGATGATTCTAATTATGAATTTATGCAATCAAGATTACTATTAGCTAGAGCGTTAAAAAAATAATTAGGTTATTAATAATTAAAATTTATCTATTTATTATCTTCTTAATTTACTTTGCTAACTTAGTTACTTACGTATGATGCTCAATTTATATGTTATTATCTGAAGAAATTGAATTCAATAATTTAGACTGCGGGCATAGCAAAATGGAGTTATTTTTTATTCAAGGCTAAACCTCCTGTTGCATGTTACACGCAAAGCCTACCACTTAACTATTTATTCCGCAAGAAATGATAAGATTCAATGCTTTTTTCCACTGCAGCCCGATTGACGGAGTAAAACTCGATTTGAAAACCAAAGCAACAATGCGATGGTTGTTGGCTCTCTCTCGCATCGCACCGCACGTGCGTTCGTCGAAAATGCAAGTAAATGCAAACAAAATGAAACCAGCAAGGCTATAAGCCGCAGCAAATGTCTTTATTTTTCGAGATTTGAAAGCCAAAACAACATCATAAAGATACCGCTGACTAAGTTGAAGCTCGGGGTTAATAAAACGTGCAATGATAAAGCAAAGCACCAGAGAACGGTGGGTGGGCCTAGCCTAACAAGCTGGAAAAACTTCAACACGACCCTGAGAAAGCTCTAGAGCACATATTCCGTAAAAAATCTAGTAGTAATAAGAAGAAAATATAAATAAACAACTTACATTAAATATATGACTTGAAGTTCGCAACGTTGCAGCAGTAACATCGAAAGAAAAGGTCTCTTTGGTCGTGGAAACTCAACATCAACAAGAAACACGTGCAATTTGAAAACCAAAGTGCGCGTGCGCAGACAAAGCTGGCCCACCTTTGTCATATTTAACATAAGAAACATTCAGACCTGCTGTATTGAAGGGCTACATTCTTGTTTCGAAATGAGACTCATAATAAAATAAATAGCTTTCAAATGCTACCTTTATGTTCAAAATAATATTGGTTTGTTTTTTAATCACTTTCATTGTTCTTTTTTCATTAGATAAAAACTTTAGAATTGCGCAGTTTTTCTTGAGCTGCACAAGCATTTTTAGAACTGCACATCTTGTGTACAACTGCATCATCTAAACTACGTCACAGAATTAAATGCATTGGCAGAAGAACCATAAAGAAATAGCGTTATGATTTAAACGACAAATAAGTTAATATATAGAAATAGTTTCCTCTGATACAGTTACAATAAAGTTTACGAATAACATTAAGTCGTAGTGAAATAACACATGATTCTATATACAATGAATGTGACACAAAATCAACCTCTGACAAGCAAATGCTACTTGTAATTATGCACATTATGCTCTGTCTACTCAGCGAGCTAAAAATAAATATCAAATTCATCCCGCTTATATTCCTTTGAGCCCATATACCAGCACTATACATTCTTTACAAATTCCTTTAAATTAAAGGAGTAAATTCATTATTTTGTTAGTCTGGAGTTTAATACTAATTGGATGTACTTTGATGAAAACAAAAATTATCAATTAACAAAAGCCTGAAGAATCCGCAGGCCAACATTTCCCAAACATGATTCAGGTGAATGTTATTTCTGAGGAACGTCAGGCTGTGATTATCTTGACGCTAAAAGGACGTCAGGTGCTTTCCTTATTTTACTTCGAACGTCACGATTATTCTTTCGGCATGACATTAGCGCACATACAATAATCTTTATTTCATAAGCTTGACTGTTGATATTCAACAAGGCAAACACCCAGGTCATAATTTATGTAAAAACTTTTGTTCCGACATGGTCAAGATGAGGGTCGTGATTATTGTTATACTTAGGGCTGGGTTTAGGGCATAGAGATAGGATATACACCATGAGATATAGGATATTAGGGCATAGAGATACGATATATACTATGAGATATAGGATATGTATTACATATCCTATCTCTATGGTTTAGGGTAAGGGCAAGGGTGGGAGGTAGTACTCGTGCGCAAACTATCAGGACCCATGCATGCCGGATAGATAACCGAAAGTTATAAGATTCGGTGCCGGAAGAATATCCACGATTTATCTTAACAGCGGCAACTTATCGGGTAACCTTCACAACGAAAACATTTTGATGAACGCATTTGGATGAGTGTCACGAAGAAGAACCATCATACTTCATCATGCGGAGAAATTCTGTAAAGAAGATTGGTTATCACATAACAGTTCATGATTTTAAAATTTAT
This sequence comes from Sanderia malayensis, assembly GCA_013076295.1. Lineage (NCBI taxonomy): Eukaryota > Metazoa > Cnidaria > Scyphozoa > Semaeostomeae > Pelagiidae > Sanderia > Sanderia malayensis. The sequence continues at coordinate 4,442,112 of RQOL01000861.1, forward strand.
GTTAAATACGACTTTGCTTATATCAAATTATTTTGTTATATAGTTTTGTGTTCAAGTCCAGATAAAAAATAAAACGAAAAAAAATAACAAATAAAATAATAAAATAACGAGAAAATAGAAACTTGCGCTCGCGAAAAAATAGAAGTTGTGAAGATATGACGTATCAATCCCTAAAGTGGGCGGACATGCGCAGTACTAAATTCCTGGATATTGCGCTAGTAGATCATGCACAGCGTAACAGTACTGATTACGTAAAAACAGACCAGCGCAGTACTAGGCTGCGCAGCCCAAAATCCAGGTAACGTTAGAGTCACTGCATTACATCCCTGTGCCTCGCTCAACACGACCGAGCGAGCAAAACGAGTGAGGCACAGGGACGCAATGTAGTGAGTCTGGGCAACGATTTCCCATAACGGATTTCAGTGGATAAACCCCAACCAAAACCAAGAAACCGATTAAGAATCTTTTACTATAAAAGGCTGATCTTATTTTTAGTACCAAAGTTTCTGATACAAAATACGTGAGCATATATATATATATATATATACAGTCAAGTGCTAAATGTGAACACAAACCTTGATAATCGACCTGTCCATCTCCATCCATGTCTGCTTCTCTTATCATTTCATCAATCTCTTCTTCAGTCAACACCTCGCCAAGCTCTCCTGAAACTTGCCTCAATTCGTTCACACTGATGTAGCCGTCGCCATCCAAATCGAAGAACTCGAAGGCCACTCGGATCTCCTCCTCAAGGGCTATCCTATGCTCCTCCTTTGCGCCCATCCTCTCCAGAAATTCATTCAACTCGATTCGGCCATTGCCTGCAGCAAAAAAATGAAAAACGACGTGTAAGGTAATGTTTTGTTTATCAGAGCTCGTGCGTTTGAAAAAAACAAACGAGACAATTCAACATGTTAGCAATGAATCGATATATAATGAATTTCATGCGTGAAATGAATGACAAAACCTGTCACGTTGTTATGCACTACAATGAATACAATAAATTAAGATACATTCAAGTGTCGCACATGTGTGGAAATATGCATACATCGTGAATAGAGTGGTAGCAACAAATGTTTTGGGGAGAACAGCAAGTGAAAACTAATTACCCTAAGTCCTCGATTAAGAACTAACTACCGTAAGTCCTCGATTAAGCCTCCAGGGTCTTATTTCGCAAAACATATTTTAGGGTGGGGGTTTATTCGAGGGGGCGCTCATTCAAGTGTGGGGGCTTAATCGAGGACCTGCGGTACTCGTCATCATAACACATTTAGCTGTATATACCACGATAGTAATACGTGGCATATATACATAGCAGCAGCAACAACAAAAGTAGTCGCAGTGGCTGGTAGTCGGTTAAGCACAGCTGACAGCCAGTTCAAACTAGCAAAGTCTCTTTAGAGCAACTTTCAAGTGGTTCTGAATTAGAATTTTAACTGCTTATGCAATTGCTGTGATATACGTACCATTCCTATCGATTTTCTTGATGAGGTCCTCCAGTTCACGGTCCTTAAATTTGTGTCCGAGTGACTTGAGGACAATCTTCATGTCGCTGATCGAAATTACACCGTCTTTGTCATAATCGAACAAGGTAAATGCCCTCGTTAGCTCTGACCGAAGTAATAAAAACATAATGCTTTACAAGAATGCGGATACAAGAATATCATACTTTACGTAAGCAATGAGAGCATCAGTTTTTAAGTGTACCATACCTACGTGCGGGGCAATTATAGATGTGTCATTGACCATAATACAGTGGCATAAAAGTATCATAGCAAAGTGGTGCATAACGTGTTAGAGTTTAGAAGCATACCTTGTCTCTGGGTTTGACTCAATGCATGGGCCTGGAAAAAGAAAAATCATAGTTATTGATTAATGCTAAATGAGATTGTATAAATAGCCTTTGAGACCATAGCATGACAAGTTACAAGCACAATAATGGTTGGAGTATAAACTTCAGCTTTAGAAACTGTGCGTGATAATCTATATAACTGGTACTGAAGACATTTCCATGTAAAACACACAATTTCTCCAATGTGTTTGAGCTTTATTCAACTGCTTAATTTTGCATAAGAAAAGACTTTGAATTATCAGGTCTTTGAAAGTTTTTGAAAGTCATTATAAGCAATACCTGCTAAATATATTATGTAACCAATAACAGTGGAAATTTCTTTAAGATCCAATTTCATTACGAACAGCTAAGTTTTACACAATTGCAAGCAAAAACTTTGGATCGACTTGTCTTTTCTTCAAACATTATACCAATTATCAACTGACACAAGGTTTACAGGAGTAACCTGACTTCAAAATTCAGAATAAAGCCAAAAAGCCTGCTAAAACCCTCCTTGTTTTAAGCAGGTTTTTAACGGGCGTAAGAGCATGAGCTTTCATAAAATTTTGCATCTGGCCTATTGTTAAAAACAATGCGTTTTTCCAAAAAATCCTGGAAACTCTTAATTCATTTCGTTCTCACATGCGGGTTCATTGGCTATGGACAAAAGTTGCTTGGCTATGGACCAAAGTTGCTTGGCTAAGGACTAAAGTTGCTTGGCTATGGGCCATAGCTTTTTTATGAAAGCACTTTGGACGCTTAATGCTTGACGAATCCAATATCTCATATCTCGCCATTCAAAACTCAAGGGTGAAATGCGAGAGAAATTAACTGAAAAGCACACAACAGGCTTTAAATTCCAGCTGAAATTAAGGCTCATAAAAAGAAAACACAAATTGAGAAGAGAAAGATCTTCAAGAACTACGCATAAATACATTCTTACCATTTGTAAACGACGTTTTCAATAGTTGGGAAAGCTCTTGTATATATCAATGAACGCAACTGCAGCATATAGACACTTCGCTGATTCGCCAGCCAAGCGACAGCAATAAATCTGCAAAAACTAACTTCCCAGTCTCGTTAAATTATGTGAGGCTTGTGTGAGCTTATAAGGCCGCGGCAAAATTCGTGTATTTCCAAAAGGCCACACAACCAATGTTTTATGTAAAACAGACTTTCAATGCATCACATTTTGCATCTCATTAATAAATCATGGACTATTGAACAATGGTTTGCAGCTGGTTCTTTCGACAGCAGGACAGGACGCTTGGCGCAAGAAAACAAAGAAGTTGTCTCTGCTTATTCCGTTGATCTCTTTAAAACCTTTGCCGTCAAAATGGTTTCAAAAAGACCTACTGGGCGTCTACGACTTCAGGTATTTGTGGACAGAGTATTTTGGTCCATAGGTTTTCGCACGCTGGTAAATCTGTCCATTAATTTTGCCGATGTTTCAGTTTACGCTAAAAAAACTGGTTTTTCCCACCAATACTTCACGCGAATGCATGACAAGAAAGATTAGATGAGTAGGAGAACTATCGCAGTCACAATGTAAAGCTGTTCTTTATAATGTATGCAATACACGTTTTTTATTTTTTAAGAAACTTTCTATTGTTTTCTATTGTTAAGGAAAACAATAGGACAAAGGAATCTATTGTATATTAGCACAAATTCTACTAGTAAGTTTCTTATAAAGTGGTTTCTTATAAAAAAAACGTGTAGTACGTTTCGTAAAGTAACGTGTAGTACATAGTGTTCTAACAATGACAATTTCTGATGCTAAGCACGTCTGTTTAGTGGCCTGCGGTTGAAGAGGCAACAACAACCATTTAATGAGCATTGATTCGATTGTTTATCATGTTAATCCCAAACGTAGTTGCATAGCAGAATGAAAGAAATTGGGTGGCAACGTTTAGGCCACAATCTTGAATAGCATTGTCCCACGCAAGATGGATTCAACAGGCCAATACGGGTTATTTCGCAAACTGAAATAAATGGGAGTGTAAATGAATTTGTTTCATGGAATAGACAACACAGGCAGGCAGGAACACCATTCAAGATTCAATCATCGTGCATAATGCATGAGAATAACATAATGTGAGCATAGTCATGTAATCGAGCCTCTAACAGAAACTTTTCTATCTGCAGAAATGAGTTTGGACATGCACAAAGAATAAAAAAGCTTGCATTATCACGCATGAATTATGCTGCGATTATCAATGGGCCAGAATCACTTCCTCCCTCTTTTTCTCCCTTTATCTCTGCGTTTCATTTCTTTTTATGACCCTTTAGTTGATGTTAGCCCGAAAATTATTAAAACTAATAGCTCAAGTAGGGCAGACCAAAATACCGGATGATCTGCAAGGTTAAGGCGCTGTTTACATGGAAGAGGGCTGATGTCTTGCTCATGTAAACAGTGCCTACGTAACCTGTATGAAACCATGATGTCATACTATAAATAATCTCCAATAATGAGCAACTGTTTTCAGCGTTGCAGGTTATTATCTGACAGGTTTGCACAAAATGGAAGCACGCATATACGTCATTGACCGATAACCAAAATGCAGATCGCCTAAAATATTCCCCAACTTGACTTGATGGACGATGGTAGTAACAAGTGATAAGGGTGGAGTTGTGCGATAAAAAAAGTGATGAAGTGTTGTTTTGGATGATAAAGTTAAACGGCAAAGGTTGCTTTCAAAACACGAAGATAAAGGAGCGATACAAAATGATAAGAGAGTTAATCAAGATCGCAAATGCTAAAGAAATTTTGCCAATGAGAACATTTGTAGCAATAATTCACTTCCACAAACGGAGAAACTGCTGGTTAAAATCATAAAAATAAACTAAATGGAATCGAAATTGATCCTGTCGTATTAAATTATTTGTTAAATTATACTTTATGTTTTATATGTAATGCATAAGAAATTGCTCTTTGAAAAATTGCAGCGTTTGGTTTACAACCGAGAAACTTCAATATGAAACGGACCCTTCACAGGGTTCCCATTTCCAATAAACGCGGAATTATAAAGCCGGTTAAATAATCAAAAGCCAGTATACCTGCTGACGTACCAAATATTAAATCAGCGAAGAAATGCCACGACTCGGGTTTATTTCAAATCCGCACCAAATCCTGTCCATTTGTCCGGAACCATCAGGAAATACCGGTGCATGGCTTCAGTGAACCGAGTTCGGTAAATAGCAGGCGAGACAACTGTTGGCATTTTACCTTGTCCGCCCAATATTCCGGTTGACTTGACGTAGCTTTCGAGTTTCTTGTCCCAAGTGTAAGTACGAATGTAGTCTAAAATCAAGCGAAACATTTTACTGTTTGTGAAGACCCTTGAAGATTAATCAACAAATGGCAAATAAAATAGTCAGGATATATTAAAAAAACTATCTATCTTGGGAAAATAAACAAGAAGCATAATAGGAACAAGCTAAAAAGTAAAAAAAGCTGGATGACTAACAAAAAGGATAACGAATAAGCCAAGACGTCAGCTAGCAAAAAAGAATCGAGTTAGCTGGCAAAAAGAGAGGAAAGCCAGTAAACAATTAAGAGAGGCAAGCAAAGAAGATGCTTTCTTGACAAGAAGATAGCTAAAAAGCAAAAACAGCAAAGCCAAGAAACAAGCAAAACCAAGAAACAAGCAAAGCCAAGAAACAAGCAAAACCAAGAAACAAGCAAAGCCAAGAAACAAGCAAAGCCAAGAAACAAGCAAATAGGACAAGAAGGGCAGCGGGGCTTCCAGGTACTAGATAGGATCTAGCTGTCTAGGGATACAATCGATCAATAGAGAGCTCTATCAGTTAATAAACTGATGTTGTGGTATGGCAGTAGAGTAAGCATATGACGATTTAACGAACCAATGATGCCAACGACAAGTTCGAAATTAACTTCATCAATTCCAACCAGCAATGAATAATCCATAACACTGTGATTGGAGAGGAATTCTGTGTCATTATGAATGGCTTTTGATAAAGTTGCCTTTGAATGTGGTCGGATGAAGAGAGGAGATTCACAAATCACTGCGAAGGATAAGAAAAACAAATTAGAAAAAAAAGAAACTATTCAAACCAAACAACATGTCTCCCACCAACACCCAGGATCAAATCCTCAACGGAACATCTAATTGGTACTGAACGGGCTATGGCTTAAAAACTAATTCAAAATAGCCATAGAAATTGTAAGATGGCGGAGGTTTATTTTAGAAGATAGTAAATGTAAAGACAAGGGATACAATACAAGCACGGGGTAAAGTAACTCATGGAATAAAAAGAAGACAAGTTTACTTTCGAGAAGATTCTCATCCATAAGAACATCTTCTTTTCCTGAAGATGTATTGACGTATCTACTTCTAACCGAGCCCTTTAGGTCAAATATCTGCCAAGGAAAAGGTAGTTGAAATAGTACAACGCATCAATAAAACTAGATTATAGGAGCATATAAATCAATTATAATATAAGCAAAAGCCACTAGAGCAGAGAGAGAGCACATCATATAGAGCTATCAGAGTGCACAAAGCATAAATAGCACTATCATACAGGACTAATGACTGAAATAGACAAGCATAGAGTGGCCAAGAAAGGGCTACTAGTGCCAGACTGAAATAGACAAGCATTGAGTACAAGAGTAATTGAAAACTATATATTTGTATGCAACAAAAATATGTCCACGGTTGACTTGCCTTGTTCACTTTGAGATCGTAGAATAGATTCTCCATGACGAGAACATCTTGGCGCATCGTTGTGTTTGTTTGAGAATTTTTAAACCCAATCCTGTACACACCAAATATCTTTGCCAAGGTTGTCGGTCTCTGCAACATAGAGAGGTCGTTGTTGTTAACGACCACAGAGCAAGGAGTTATCGACAAGAGTAAATAAACATGGAAGTGCAATGGAGTGCACAAGCAAAGAGTACAGAATCACAGAGCTAATGCAAACACCCGTGATACTAAATGGTACGCAATTGATTTAAGCTAGCCGACACATATACACCAGGGGGGTTAAAAACAGGATGGAACACACAGCCTTGACTATCTATCGACATAAACCCCGCCCGTGCCTAAGAGCAAAGTACATTACGTTTGACGTGCAAATGTTGAATTGCACAGGGTGCGAAGATATAAATACCTGTTCTTTCAGAGCTTTGTCCATGTATTGGAAATATTGTGGCGCAAAATCACGGAACGACTGCGCTTCTAACCGAGACATTTGCTTCATGACGAAACGGTCGTCTACGATGAAAAAAACGTGACCATATTCAACATGCCTGGATATAGTCGACGCTAAATGCTTGATAAATTCAATATCTCATATCTCACCATTCAAAACTAAAGGGTGAAATGGGAGAGAAATTAACTGCAAAGCACGCAACGGGCTTTAAATGTGAGCTGAAATTAAGGGTCATAAAATACAGACAAGATTCCTTCAATTGCGAAGGCATTCCAATTGCTTTTGGTTCAATTTATCTTGAAGCGAAACAGCTATCATTCACTTCTGTATGTTTTTGAAATCCATTTCGAGCCCATTTCACCACTGACATTTCACTAAGCCTCAGTGTACAGCTAATATCAACAGGACGCACTAATACTGAATGCACACCACACAGATGCGTGTAACATGACAATTTCAGGGTATCTCTGCATGGAGTAGGTCGCGGTGAGTACAAAAAGCTGCGCCCATTTCCAACGCATTCAACGTCTTAAGTAAATCGTGAAGCTCTACATTTTCATGGCGTGTATTGAACATACGTACCTAATGACTTGGAAAACGACGAGCCTGATTTGCCACCCCGTGCCTTCCAAAACACACATCTCGACAGCGATTCAATATATCTACAACAAACGAAAACGAATACAGTCTGAATGACTTACAGATGGTATTTTGGACTCTCTTGAAGTACTCAAAGAAGGGAAAAAGGTTTCAACCAATGAGTAAAGCCTTCAGTAACGCATGACACATAATGCATCAACTCCTCCGTTCTCTCACGATGCTCTAGTCATGCCCAGTTAACGTTGTCAACGGTATAACTCGTTGCTACCAAAGGTGGGAGCAATGTATCATTAAATATGGCTCTAACATCTATATCCAAATCTATCATTATAATCAGTAAAACCCGCAATGGGTATCACAGTGATGAGTGATACCCATTGATACCCTAACGTGTTACAGTATGAGTGATACCCTAACGTGTTACAATGTGCAGTATTAGCATGCAATGTAAATGCGAATCCCCGCCGTGGAAATGAAAGGGATCAGAATACCAGGTGTCCTTCTGGAATGTTTCTTTTAAGTGGCACTGGCTGAGGGCATTCTTACCTCTCTTCCCCTTCGGGAAAAATTAGTTCTCGCAGTTGTCGAAACTGCTCAGCGTAATACACGTTGCAGTAAAACTTCGAAGTCGTGTCTTGGAATTCTAAACAGACAAAGAACACAATTATATATCGGTGATTGTTACCTTAGAGGCTGAGAATTTAAGCACCATAAAGTCACGTATCACGAAGGAATGGAGAAACAAAGGATTGTTATGCAGCAAAAAATTGAAGCAAATATTTAAAGGCAAAAACAAAAAATCTTACGCAGTATTATGTTAGAATCGATTGATGATTTATTGTCTGCTTTTTTCTTGCCAAATTTATCATCTAGAATAAAGAAAGAAGTACACATGAAAAAAGAAGCAAATAAGAGCAAAGTAGAGTTAATAAAGAGCATACTCTTCATTAACTGTTCTTCGGGTTGCTGAAGAGCATGCATAGAAAACTGTGCCATCAAACAATGTAACTCCACTTTAGCAACTGTATTACACCATACAACATATTACTGCATAAGCACACCTATTCAAAGGCTATGCATGAGCAATATTATCAGTGCTGTGGTGTACTTTAAGTTGGTTTTACCAAAGATAACCAAGCGGTGTTTATCTGGCGCATTGACTAACCTGGCAGCTCAGTTTTCAAACCACCAGAAGCACCATCAACGGCACTGTTCATATCATCATCATCATCATTATCATCATCAAGCAGCCCGCCCACTGAATCAGTGGCTTGGTCCTCATAATCTGTCGTTCCCGCATGACTCTCCAGCAATAGTTCGCTGGGCTCCTTACTGTCCTCGCTGAATCTTGCAGACGACACTAGATACTGTTCGGCTAGAGATGCTCTGTTCTTGACTGAAGGTTCTTTGTTTACGGCCGAATCGAAGCCATCTAGGAGGAAAACATCAGATTTCAGCAATGAAATACATGCACAAATTGTGGTATTATGTGAACAACTTAGACATTGAATCTCTTATTGACTGGACAATGGTTCTATCATACTCTACTCTTCGAGCATTGCTGTTTGATTAATGCTCGAGCAGCAAGCTCAAAAAGACTTCTGTCGCTTCCGTCTCTACCTTTCTTAGCTTCGGCTTCAAAATTAATCGGATATTCAACCAAAACAGCCATTGACGATGTTCCAGCCCAAGAACGTGGCCTTTTTGCATCAGCCAAATCTGGCTTATTACGTCGTCGCAGCACAACACCATTTGCATTTCTACAAGAAAATAAAATGCATAGAGTAAGACCAAGGCTTCTAAAACTGAAACACAGGTGCATTAACAGTGGAGAATCTGCATCATAGACAAGCAAAGTGCAGAAAGCTCGACCATTCGCCGCATAGGGTTTCATTCTAACAACTTCAAGGCTTGGTTGGAGAAACGGGGGAGAAACAACAATGCTTGACCGCTAACTGAGGGCGTCCTGTGTAAAAAGGCGTCGATTGACACATGCTAATTAACAAGGCATGCTAATCAACAAGACATACACACGCAGGCATAAGTACAGGAATAAACTTAAGTATTAACATGTTTTTAACATTAGCGCTTTTGGACGCGTATCTGCATCATTAAGTAACTTACGTTCCAGTCAATTCCGAATCCTTTTTAGGTACCAACGGAGATGCTTTTGTCGATGACTGAGGTTCCTCTCCGCCAGCCATGAGCAGTTGCAATGCGGTCAGTTTATCATTGTAATCGGCTGAGCTGTGAGAAAATACGGATACAGTACAGAGAATAGTGCTACTTGAAGCATTGTCTACTACATTGTCTACCCCCGTAATTACAAGGAGAGTAGCATACGTTTGCGTAGCAATGAAGAAGAGGTGGACGGGGGGTAAAGATTAACAAACTGAACTTTAACAATGCACGCATAGTATCAGTACGTCTTGTGTGAAACATGCATGCAGTATTACACAGTCTATCGTTCCAATTACAAATTGAGAATAGGCATAAGATATTGGCAGGCGTGTTGTACCTCCTACCTTAAAGAGTACGCAATGATTGACGTTGGTTCTTTTTCATTGACAACGACAGATACAGAGTCACCGGGTGGCAGCAAATAATGCTCATGCGGAGGACTGAAAAAAAAACAGCAGAGATTTCACGATGTGGTATATGAATTTCATCCACTGAAAGACTCATTCATGCAATAAAAAAGGCACAACACGGCGATCACCAGCGCAGGTAAGGAAAGCAGTATTGTGCAATTTTGGAACAAAATCATTTGTTCCATTGCTTAGAAGCGTCCACTGTGTAGATGTTTCGGTTAATTGATGTTCCACTGTACTCTGAATCGAAACTCCTTTCCAGGGGGGCAATTCGTAGTTATACTAGCTAGGTTTCCATTGCAACAAATGATATATGAAGATGGTGTGCGCGTTCAGACAACATAATATAAACTTACAACGGAGCAGGAACAGGTTGGAAATTCGAACCAGGCAGCAAATGTGAGATGATCTTTTTCATTTTTTCAGTGCCTTTCTTTTGGCCTGTAACATTGTTGGACGCTAGAAAGTAAAAGTGAATACCAATGAAAGCACTGTAAGAAGCATAACATTCTCAAACCGCAAAAAGGCAAGTTTTTTTTATAAAAGAAAGCATTACACAGATGCCATTGTATATTGAAATTGCATGACGTAGGAATACCACATACAACTCGTAATAACAATAAATATGGGTAAGTGTGGGTAAGTATGGGTAAGTGAATAGATTGATGGATAGATGAATGGGCCAGTGAGTGCTGAACGAGTGGATGGCTGGTCGATTTGATGGATCGATGTATGGAATTGCTGGTTGATTTATGGATAGAAAAGTGAATAGATTGATGGATGAATAGATAGCTAAACGGATAGGTAGGTATGATAGATGGATTGATGCATAGGTCAATAAACGGATGGGTGGATTAATAGGTGGATAAATTGATGGATGGATGATGGATAGCCGATTTCGTGGATCGATGTATCAATGAATGGATTAGGACGGATTAGGACCGATTACCTTCCAATACACTGGACTTTGTTAAATCTCCATCAGCATCTCTGCTTTCTGCAAAAACATAAAAAATGACTCAACTGCAAGTTCACGTGGAAGATTAATTAGCAACCAGTCGTAACGAGTTTATTGTGTGAGGGTTGCTTAAATATTGGCTGGACGGCGCTATTAAATAGAGCATTAAATAAAGTAATTAGTTAATTAAAGTATCAAGTCGAACCCTCCATGAAACAAACACCTATAGGACCGATGTTTTGTAAAAAAAAGTGTTCGTTTTATTTAGAGGTTGCCTTCGCATAGATATGACCAGTTTTGAGCATTTTTGGGATAAAAATATTAGCCCGTTGTTTATAGGTGTCTGTTGTACAGAAGTGTCCGTAACTGGGGCTTTCACTGTAATAATATCCGAGCAATATTCAAAGCAAAGCGTAACGTATCATCCATCACCCATCATGTTAAACGCTCTGTACGGCAATGACTTCTGTCTCAAATGTCCTAAGAAAAGAATTGAATACATGTATTGTCAATTACTGTTGCTTCAAATTTACCAGTCTATGGAACATTCAGTGATTTATGGCATTGAATCAGCATCGACACCCGTCTAGTCTGCGCTGACTCACGTAGACACGTCACAAAGTGGAGACAGCACGGGGGTAAGACACTATGAATGATGTTACGCAGAGCAATATCACCAATGCCGCATACCTCTTGATCTCGGATTGAAACTTGCAGACGAGCAAGATTCTCTTTCGCTTTCGTCCGCTTCGCTGGTTCCTTTTGACAATCTGGCCTTGTCTTTTTTTGCCTTGTTTCGCTCCAACTCAGCGTCGGAGCCATCCCTGGATTTCTTCTCCGCAGTGCTGCCACCCTTCGAGCCACTCCCTGTCGTAGCTGGCATGTTACTTATGCTTTCGTCGTACTACAGTGAAAGACAGAATAGTTGAGTGAATAAACGTGGCAAAATGAAGACCTATATACTCTGTTTAAGTTCTGATGCAAGTGACTGGGGTTCAGAAATAAACCAGTTCATAAAAAAGATCTTACCAGAGTGTGGTATAAATTAAGACCAAAGCTAATGCAGGCTACCTCATGGAAATGCAAATATACGACGTATACGATAGTAAACTCTTCTAAGGGAGACCGTCCTTAAAACAGACAGTGTTTTTCAGCCCAGCCAAAAGAATTTCTCTTTGAAAATGTTCTATAAAGCAGGTACTTCACTAAAGCAGAGGCTGAGAATTGAAGCCAGGGACGGAGGAACGAAGGATTGTCATGCAAAGAAAGAGTGAAGCACCACGAAACAGTAAAGCGAATGTTGTAAAGCACCACGAATCGACTGCAAATTCATAACACGACTTTCGAAAAATGGGATACAGTGGAACGTAAGTATGAAAGTACTAATAGCAGAGAGCACTGTTACCTGTATCTCTTCGGGATCGTCCATTTCCAGATCTTTCCTATCAACCTGGCAGATCTTCTCGGCAATCTTATTGAGTTCTTCTTGTCCCTTGATAAACTCACTACCGTGCGACAGACTTCGCACCCTGGACAGAGACTGGTGCTGTTGCTCGTGTGAATGTGACAGGGTCCTCACGAGCTCGAACGGACTGCTCGGCGACTGCGAAGGCCAATCTTCGGGCGACGCTGCGCCCTGTGAACTCGAGGCTAGTGTCAGTGGAACGGGCGCCGATTGCATTCGTCTGTGACCGAGGCTGCGTCCTTCAGTGAACGATGTACGCTTTAATGTTTGAGAAAACAGCGCGGTGTCACTGTGTTTCTCTTTGCCCAAAGTTACCGGCGGTGACTTCATCGGCGATTTCAATTGCGCCCCATCATCGCCAGCTTGCTCTGTGGCTGTAGAGATCGGCGTGGGTTCGCCTTGATTTTGCGGCTCAATAATACCAGCGTGTGCGTCTAAACGCTCGAATAACGATCGCTTCGCGTTACTTCTTATGATACGTTGGAGTTCCCCGTCAAAATGATCATCTGTGAAGGATAACCGAGAACTGTGGGTGGAGCTAGTATCCGAATCTCTCAGCGCATTGGCAAACATATGCCCTTTGAATTTACTCGTCCGACTAATCAAGTCTTGTTCCGCGGCGAAATCTTTAAGCTTAGGTCGTTCGATTTTATCAGCTGTTTTAGAATTTTTCGAGTCAAAATGACGTTGCTCAGCAGCCTCGTTCATCAGGGCATTGCGCTCTTTAAGCGTTTTGGCGATTTTCTTCTTCGCTGTTGCAGTCGCAAAGTAGTCTTCCAGCTTTCTATCCCCCTTGCAATCAGCTTCATCCGAGCTGAAGCTATCAGTACAAGACAACGTGCTTGTTTCGTGAACAACATCACTTTTCTTACCACCATCCGTTTCACCCTCGCCTTCTTCGAAAAGCTTTACAAACGATTCGTAATCAACAGCCGATTCTCCCAGTCCAATGTCACTAGCCGCGTCGACGTTGCCCACGTCAGGCTCCGTCTCGCCGTCGGACAGGTACGATCTATCGTCATCTGCAAACTCCAAAACGTCTTGCAATGATATCAGATCCGACACATCGACATCGCTGTCATCTTCGACAAACAAGCTGCTGTGGTGCGACGCCGTGTCGTCGAAATTCACAGCCGTAAAAGCCTCCTGCCCTTCATCCATCTGCTTCGGCACATCGCGATACTCCGCTGTGTTTATGACCGTGTCACTGCGTTCACGGGAGGAAACCATCCAATGCTCTTGGCTGCTGTACGAATCGGGACTCTGTACACGCTCGCTGGGACTTGTCACAATTGGAAACTTGCCTGCAGGCTCGGCAACGTCGCATTCTGATACCGAACCTCGTTCGACTCGAACCGAACCATCTATTTCCAAGCTGTTTCCTTTGATAAGCTGAAATATAACACCAATAAATTACATACCTTCTTGAATAACACGCAACACAAGAAGCTCAATAGCTCATAACATGCTCCTACCATGCTCCTACCATGAGTGGAATGACATTTTCAAATCTACCATAAACCTACCTTACTTTGACTGTTGCTACCCTCGCTATCCGTCCGATTTTCCGACCACGGTTTCCTATCCAAGGGCTCTTCTCTAACCGGAGACTGGACTACCATGTACGGACTGGTAACTCGTACAACTGACTTTCCAGTATCCATATTTTGTCCATTGCCAATGCCAGATGATTGCATATCTGACTGATTAACACCCTGTTCTGTCCTGTATGGATCGAGTTTCAAACCCCCTTGTTGAGCACTTCCAGCCTCGCTTCTAGCAATACCCTCGCCTGTCAAAGCTTTATCAATGTAAACCTCGCTTTTCTCAACACCCACGGCAGCCTCTTCTTGAATCTTTTCCGTGACGTAGCTCTTCGGCGGCTGAGTGCCGATAAATGTCTGCCTGAGAATGGTTCCATCGGTCAGCTGAACCTCGGATATCGTTGGCTTCTGCTGCGACTGTACAACAGTCTGCCTGATCGCCCCAGTCTCTTCGCTGCGAACTGTCACATCATTGTTAACGTCCACTGAGTTGATCGCAAACGACTAGCGAAAGAAATAAGCACAATGAAAAATAAATACGACTGTATCAAATCAGCATCATATATTCGATTATATAATCAACCTGCAGTTCTTACAATTGTCCCCGATTGACATCATCACAGACTCAAGTCTACTAAAGAAAACTACTTAATTGGATAAGCGAAGGATAAGCGACTTTTTGAAGCACCTACTCTTAGAGACGCTCCATAATTTCTGCAGCAAAAATTCAATTAACGTTAAAAATTCAAAACGCAGCCAGTTTTATAAGCGCCCCGAGCGTTTACTCGAACCGTTGCGGACTGCGGTTTAGCTACATCAGAGCAAGCTACTTACCATCTCACCGATTTCACTGGGAGCGTTGCTTTGCTGATATTTGCTGAAATCTTCACTTTTTGGTGAGGATGAGAGCTGCCTTGTGCTTTTCTCTCGTTTCTTCTCAAGATGGACAAACTCTTGCAGCCTTGTAACAGAATTTAACACAAACCGTCACAACAGAACAAAGCAAATGCTTAACCGTCCACAAAAGCCTCTATTTACCACTCAAAAAGTAACATACAGCCACAAGGGGATTATAATGGGTAGGATAGAACATACAGTTATAGACATCTTCTCGAAGGAATTGCTAATGCGCTTATAGATGCATTTACAGACTTCTATGCAGATTTACATGTTGATATCACGAGTGCTTAATTATTGGCGCCATTATGGTGATAGCGTTCTTGCTCTCAGACTGACAATAGTTTCGAAGCGTAAACATGTCAACCCTATGGAAACTTACTTTGAGTTCCAATTGTGTACGATAACACAGAGTTGGGCCTTCAATTTGATGAGCATATTCGATATTCCGGTCATCAAAGCACTGACTTCGGATGGGTTTAGCTTCAGGCTAATGATGTTGCTGGTGGTGTTTTCCACAGACGAAGACAGTGAAGATTGGTTTTCTGTTTCAACCTCCTGACGATGGAAGCTCAAGAGACTATCCACTTTCATTTGCAAGCACTGGATGAACTCCTTAAAGTGATGCCGTTCAATCTGTTGTGAAGCAATGCACAGCTTTTATATGGGGAAAGCCTAAAACGGTTTCACGACGGATGGGTAGGTGAATGGGTGGATTATTAGACGGATGGGCAGATTGAGAAATAGATACATGGATTTGATGGATCGATTGGTTGATTGGCGAATAAATTGATGCAAGATAAGTGAATAGATCGATGAGTAGATGGATGGATGGATGGATGGATGGATGGATGGATGGATGAATGGATGGATTGATGGAGTAGATGGATGGATGGATGGGTGGGTAGGCAGGGGGTAGGTAGATAGCTTAATAATCTATGCATAGGTGGGTAGCTGGTCGAATTGCCAGATCGATATATAAATTAATAGATGGATGAGCAAGTGAACAGATTAATCAATGGATTGATGGACGAATACATGGGTGATTGCACGTTGAATGGAAAAAATGGGCTAAAATAAAAGCACAAAAATTGTAGAATAAGGGGGAAAAGGGGAGAGGACCAGTGAATGAAAAGATGAGTGAATGAAAAAGACGATACAAGAATTTCGTTAATTCAAAATCGGTTACCTGAAATTCTGATTGGAAGTCCTTGATTTTCACATCTCTGGCGAAATTGCCAAAAGGTTCGACGCATCTCAGATCGTTGATACGTTCAGCGATCTGCATTAATACCTGATCAGTCCTGAAAAAAATGACGACGCTATATTACCAAAACTGCACCCGGCACTTCTGCTAAATAACATTACAACAGTGTATAAACAGCTGCATTGAGACGGGGGATAAGAGGAGAAAATACCAGAAAATTATCATCATTTGTATTTAAGGAACGTAACGGCTCAAGAAACATCTGCCCCAATGCAATACATCCAAAACATCATGATCATTTGAGTTAAATTATAATAACAGCAGAAGCGTATTAAAATGACATCAATGTATTCATATTGCGCTGAGAGCAACTAAATTTGAGCTTAATTACAGATGTCCCCATATATACGAAATAACACCTTTCTAGTACAGCATATTGTTTTTAAACAAAAGGACATTGTCCCTCCTATTGTTCTCCGGAAACCACCAGGATTGATTTTGTTACATGTCACTTTCTTATATGTGGATGTAATGAAGAGAAAGCAAATACTTACTTATTACAGAATTCTCCGACCTCGTCCTCCCACTCTTTTGGGCCTCGCTCTTTCCCAATGATGACCTCAGCGGTTGGCATAATGACTTCGTACAACTCAATCGGACGGTATCTAAAAGGAGAGCAGTACACAAAAACATCAGGCATTGCATCGCGTTTCATCTACTAACTGTCAGCGGTGCCAACTAGGTCGTGCAACACTTGCAATACGTAAACACCAGCATAAAAGAACCGCAGATTAAGAACCTTGGAAGCTGACAATTCTCCTCCTCAATAGAAGAAACAATGGACAATTGTATTATTTCTCCTCTTCTATACAAAAACCAATAGACCATTGTATTTGAACAATAGGCTGGATGCAAAATTCTGGGTGCTAATACGCAGGTGCTTACTGTAGTTCATCCTCATCTTCGCCGGCTCCGGTTATCAAAGTCAGCTGCATGATAAATGCTAATTCATTAGTTCCCATTTCAATACTCCCCATTCACATGCTTTGCTTCAATTTTCAAAGCTTCACTGATAATTATTTATTTATCAATGCTTTCCATCAATCAATACTTTATCTAGTATACTTCGCCACTTATCCATACTTGCCATTCGCGAAAGAAATTGAACATTGGCCGCCAAAACAAACACATGATCAACAAAAGCGACCTGCCCTATAGCCTTGTTGCAGCACCTGCCTAGCGTATTATATTTTAAACTATAAAATCAACTTAAAAAAATTTGGTTCAACAAAATAAGCTGAAGATCACATTTTATGTCCTCAAAACAATGCACGCGAAACGTCGTTAAAACAGGTGTAGCGGTCGTAACGCTCGCAGTTGCGCCTGAACCCTAGACAACAATTGAACCTGTACTGTTTTCAAAAGAGAGTGTTCAAGTGAAGCTTGTGAGAAGGGGTTTACAAGGTTTTTGGTTGTCTTGTCTTCTCGAGAAGTAAACAAAGTTTTCAATGACTTTGAGCAGCAAAATTCTTCTTCATTGGTTTCGACCGAGCAAAATCAATTATTCAAAATAGAAAATTGAGATGTTTCAGCTGCCGTGCGCACCTTCGATAATTACACCTTCGACAATCTTCGTAGCAGAAGAGAGTTATAGTTAAATATACCCGAATATCAAAGGTATATTCATTCATAAGAACACTTGGAATATTCATAAACGCGGGCAAAATACAGCGCAACCAGGTACAAGTGTACGAGCGAAAAAAGATGGAAGCACATTATCAGGCGAGAAAATTCACGTCTGAACTGTGCAAATAAAAAGTATCTTCTTACTCGGTTTGAGAACGAAATCTCCTCGAAGGCATTTCGAATTCAAAGTGACAATCATCGGCATTAAATATCGCTAGTAAATTCACGGAAAATAGAACAAGACTGTACTTGAAATAATAAAAACAACATAATAAATAGCAAATCGCGATGTAGCAAGTATAAAACTATCCCCAATATATTTAGAATAGACCGAGACAAACGCAGAAAACATATGATAAAAACATTTATATCTGCATACCGGCTAACCTGTTTACTGTTCACTGGTGCAGACATTTTGTGCTCCGGATACAAAATATAGATTGGCTTGGTTGGTTCGAAGTAAACAACCTGATCCGAAGAAAGCGAAATCCAGGGCAAACGATCACGTGTGTGTAAAACGTCGGCATATGTTCACCAACAAAGTTGATTCGATTGTCAAAAACACGTACGAATGTACGCAACCGCTCAATAACATGGCTACTCTACTAAGCCTGATGGACATACTTGAATAATGGTGCAGCTGAATTGAGTTTCGTCCCGGGTCATCCCAATGGTACGGTTATCACGCGTGCGCACTTCGATTCTAAAATCGAACTGCCGAAATGCGCGTGCGTAAAAACATCAAAACGGATTCTTAATCTGAAGCAATGAAAAGTTGGAGAACTCACTTGAAAGACGCGACCATGTTGGCAAAACTGAAGTACTGATAGTGATCGTGGTGCAGGGAATGATTGCAAGGCTCTGCACTCGCCCGTCTCTTGTACTGACCCCCGTAAAAACGCAGTTCCAGATACTTGGCGAATGACAGTGACCAAGACTCAAATGACAACGGCACGACGGGGGTTACCTACATAAACAAATGTAATTTCTGTTAACGTCAATCAATAAGCTCGCTATACTAATAGAGATATTGGTTAAACGGGTGTACAGCATATTTGTAGTAGCCTGGAACACATGCGATGGAAATTCCAAAGAGATATCCCACCAAAGTACAAACTAGACTCATTACATTACGTCCCAGTGCCTCGCTCGTAACTCGCTCAACACAAGGGAGTAAACGAGCGAGCAAAAACGAGTGAGGCACAGGGACGCAATGTAGTGAGTCTAAGTACAGACTGAGATTGAGTGGCCTAAAAGTGGGTGTGTATGCGCAGAAAAAATACATATGTGCAGTACCATATTCTGTGATTGAGATATAGCTAGCCTATAATAAATGGATAAGTCGCCTAATGCAAATACTGGTAAAATCTACGATTGAATAGATGGTCTATAGAGATATAGAAGCCCTGCAGAGAGGAAGTAACCCTGCATAGTCTGAAGATAAGAAAGATCTTTAATCAGGACAAATCTATGCCAAGGCCAGACGTCGATTCAAACATAATCTTATCAATTGATTGATCGCTTAACAATTGCCACATGGCAGTGGCAGGAAAGATGTTGCCAGACAACAGGCTCACCTGTTTGCAGAGCTTGCACCAGCTCCACGTAAGTATGGTTCTGTCGTAGCCAGGAATGGGCGAGTCCAGGTTTCGCATGTGAATATACAGTGAACCGTCGCCGTGGGCAAAATAACGCACGTGGTTTACCATTGGCACGTCGCAATTGTGGCTGAAGCAGATGTACGAAGGCCTGAAAGATGGTCGGGAAACAATATAATGAATGTATGATGCATATAAGCGATTTATACTGAACAATGATAGTGGTGGAGAGGAGATTCACTATATATCAACATTACAAATACAAGACAGGGTACTAACGTTGAAAATCGTACACTAGAGTTGCGTCAAAGAGTCAAATGACGAGGTTTATAATGATTTATGACGTGCAGTGCATAAAGTATCTCCATCGTTTTGCAGATTTATAATGCAAACAAACGACGATACACGGATGCCCAGAAAATTGAGCTCTCCGCCAAAACGAATTTGATACTCGATCCACTGAACTGGTTCAAGTCATGGATTCAACTGGAATCAACTCACCCGCGGTTTAAAGAGTTGCGGATTAACCGAAGTGTCGCTAGGTTCAGCAGTAACATTCGGTAGCCTCCTTACTTTCATAACTGTACTGGTTTGAATGGGATAGCTCACCTGAAACAATATCTTTCAAGGAATCCACCCAATGTGATGTCATTTCGGCCATAGAACTCCATGAAAACAGCCCTATATAATAGAACAAGATCGCTTAGGATTAACACAAGCATGCTTAATCGAGAAAAAGGTTCAAGCAATCCGGATTAATCTAGATTAACTCAGACAAAAGTACTGAAAAAACTTCTTAACTACCCTTATCAAAGACCTTTACTTTAACACAATATGATATATGGAAAATTTTAAGTGATGTTCTATTGCCATAGTATAGAAATAGGCAATCTTAACATACCACGGACTAATGCAAGGTTTAGGAGCATTGTGCGATTCACTGGAATAACTGCTAAATAGCACAGCGATTCTCTGATGATTGTATGGATCAAAACAGTCCATCTACGAGAGGAATATGAAGCAAGTTACGTACCTCCTGGGTTATGTAAAACTGCATAGGTCATCCACTGAACATACAGAACAAAACCGGGGGTAAAGGTCTGACCAGCATACAATTACAACACGTACAGTCAACTCTGTCTAATTCGAACACCCTGGGGAAGCGTGAAAATGTTCGAATTAGAAAAAGTTCGAATTATAGAAGTTTGTTTTATAAGAGTTGGTTCATTAGTGATCCTTGAAGGGACGGAGAATTTCGTTCGAATTAGACGAGTTCGAACTATGCAGATTTCACTGTATATAATTTGTAAATATTTATAAATATATCTATATCTGCATAATACAATACGAACTACTAACCTTCTTGTCGCGTACCAAAGCAATGATCTCGTCTTTCTCTTCGTCCTTTGTATCATTCTCGTATGCATCCTCGTTCTGTGACATCGCATTCATGATCGTCTCGAGTTTATTCTTCTTCTTCGTGTTCACCTGTTTGCGGCGTAGCTGTTGAAGCCCTTCAAAATGGCGACAGGTTTTCAGGTCGATTAATCCGCCGCGAGCTCTGAAATCCGCCAGCAAACACTTGACACTGCGGTCTTCGAACCGGGGCACGACGTCAGGTTGAGTGAAAGAGTGCGGCTCGTTGATGATCACATTCGGATGCAAGGCTTTCTCTTTCGGTTCTGTCGGCTGCTTTTCCGCATCCGGACTCTTGCTCATCACCTCTTGCAGACGTCCGGACTCGTACAGCTGGTCCGGAATAAACCTTCGACAAGAGCACGTTTGTCCTTCATCGGTCAGAAGGTATGGCAAAGGGTAAGAACAATATGGTGAACTTGACAGTATGACTCGTGACAATAAGTCTAAGAACTTCTTTGACTCTTTCACGATGTTTTCCTGCTTCGTTTTAGAAAAAGACTTGGCATCGGAAGGCTGTGATTCAATCGCAAGTCTGCTTCCCCACTCTTCACCTTCTCCCCCCTCTGTCTCATCCCCCCTTTCCTTTTCATTTCTTCCCTCTACTTCTGGTAAATCGTCTTCTTCAGAGATTTTGAAAACAGCTCTTCTTTCCGTTTTTTCTTTTCGCTGCAGCGAGGTCTTGGGCACGAGTTGGCTTAACTTCGGAGGCAATGAGAACTCGTCCATGAGAAACTTCGTCTCGAGCTTCAAGTGATAGGCAACGTAAATCAAGTACTTCATAATGCTCTTCACTTTGGCCAACGTACTATTGTCTGCACCTTGCAACACAAGCGAGCAGCCCAAGTCTGATGCACAGCCTTCGAAAAACATCAACGTCTTCTTATCTCCATCCTGAAATAAACAAAACACATTCAAAATACAGTAAAATCCCGCATATAAGAACCTGTACATTTCCATCTAGCCTATTGTTCCAAGACAATAGGCTATTGTTTGGTCTATTGTTTTGAACAGAAATATCACCCTGAAGGTTCTTAATCCATTGGTTCTTATATGCAAGTTTTTACTGTATTCAAACGTCTATGAGCAACTATGGGAAAGAATCAACAATCTGCCTCGTTGCAGTCCAACTGGACAGCAATATCGAACAATGCAATATGCAACACAATTTATATTGTGTATGCAGTGGTTCCGGCTGCTCTACAAATTGATTCGTATAAAATTAACTGAACAGAAATGGAACATTCAGCACGATGTGTAGTGCATAGAACATCTGCGAAGCCATAACATTGCAGCGTATTATAGTGTATGTGTGTAGCTATTTGAGAGGCAATATGCACAGTACGCGTGCAGCGTATAGAGTATGTGTGCAGTTATTAGAATGCAGTACACGCAATATATGCACAGCAGTGTATAGTGTGTGTGTAGCTATTGGACTGCCTTGAGAACTATTGCTTCCACAAATCAAATCCAGTACTTACGGGTAAATTATATTTCTGCAACTTGAAATGCTGACAGCTTCCAAGACGAGGCCGGCTGACTTGTTCGATTGATTGCAAAATAACAGCACCAGTACACCGCGAAATATTCTCCATGACGTTCTGCAACGATATTTCGCGAATATAAGAAGCTTAACACCCACAAATGATACAGAAATCGTTGTACCAAATGCAGTTGTGCAGAAATACATACCGATTTTATATTGTGAACAATCGTTATGCCACAAGCTCTGAGCATATCCTGTGCAACACGTGCTACGGTTTTTTCGACCAGAACAATATTCGGCCTCAAGGTGACTATCCTGGCAGTAAAATTCTTGAGAAATTCGTATTCTTGCAAAACAACCGGATCTATGGACGTCAGTTTGTTCTCCACTCTCTAAAACAACCAGACAACGATTCGTCACTGAAGAAGATTTAATGAGATATTAATTTCACGCACTGTCAATCATGAACCAAGCACAAACGAAAAGTCCTAGATGCAGTAGCCTTTCGGTAAGTTGAGATAATGACTGAAAACGTTTTTAGAACCAAACATAACATTATATGGAAAGGTTTTTGCAATGAGTATTAAAAACAATCCGAACACATTTCAAGGGAACAGTCGCTTAGTTTGCCACACTAGAAAGATCTCTATACAGATACAGTAAAAACCCGCATATAAGAATTTGTAAATTTCCATCCATGCTATTGTTCCAAGACAATAGGCTATTGTTTCTTCTATTGTTTTGAACAGAAATATCACCCTGAAGGTTCTTAATCCATTTGTTCTTATATGCGGGTTTTTACTGTATATCTCCATTATAATGAAACAAACTCCCCAACCGCCCCAAAAAAAATAAAATTGCTTGCGAACGCTAAACAATAAGCCCTCAGGCGGAGAGGGGGCCAAGCCAAACGAGTCAGTTGCATTACCTGATATTCAATAGCACAGCTTAACATCAGTATCCTTGGTTGGGTTAAATTGGAGTTCATCTTCTTGTGGACGACATTTTTAGTAAACACAACACCGGAGACAACTTGGCACTCGGGCACATCACCGACGGGCACCTTCTTGAACCAAACATAACGACGTATGTCCATGTCATCGTCCCGACGCGCGTCAGGTACCACCTAAACAGTTTGAAAAAATAACAGTTAGTTTATCTATTGAAAATACACACAATTGAAAAGTATTTTACAAAGTGTGGCATTATGTTCTCGAAATTGATACTACGAGAGCAGGCAGGCATAGATATACAGTGTCTTGCATGGTGAAGTTTTCACTCTGCCTATGAATAACCCAATGCTAATTGAAGAAGTTGACGAGACACGATACTATTCTTGCAGTATAGGATGTGCTATAGTCTGGAAAAGCTTATTAGGGAGACTACTTGAGGGTGCAAGCCAATGCTAACATGGACGTGGGAGATGGAAATAACATATCATGATCATAGCACATCGTAACAGTCACCATTGTAACAGTACTTGCAAAGTTCGGACTGAACAACAAGAGAGCAGTGTTGAGCACACTGCTCTCTTAAAGTTAACCAGTTAGTAATCTAGAGAGAATTCACTATATGACTGCATTATATAGATATAGTTGAACTGTTACATGTCAATTTAACTGCATCTGCAATCTTGCTATGTAACATATATCATGCACAATACGAGGCGAATTAACTAGCGGGCATGATTTAATGTCTTACCTTCTCACTAATGCGAGTAACAATTGGCAAGATCAGGTCTTTCCATTCCGTCGACAGCCCATCTTGCTCAATCAGCTGGTTAAGCAGTGCCACCAAATGATGATTGCAGGCATGGCTAAAATCAAATGCAACATAAGACGATCAATTCATGGCTTTAAAATCGTTAATAACAAGTTAAAAACGTCATTAACAAGCAAAGAAGGTCTGACTATCCATCCATCTGTAAACGCAAACTAATTGAGAATAAACCATGAAACATAAGATAACGTATTCGAGCAAAAGCCCGATTGTTCTTAAAAGAAAAACAATTTATTACAAAGTATAACAGATGCAAAGTACACCATCAAACATTATCGCATAGAGTGGAATTTCCATATAGCAAACACTTATGGGATCAACAATTTTGTCCGCTGTATAGAGGAGAAAAAACAGTTAATAGAGGCCCTACTGCACTCACCTCAAACGCTCTCTTGCAAGTCCTTCGCCACTTTCATCCTTCAGTGGTTCTCTAAGGCCACCATCGTGTACGGCACTTGGCTTCGGGAATTCCACAATGCCCCGCAGCATATCGTCGGGCAAGTGACTGGTGCTGGCCACCTTCGACATTCTCTTCTTCGTGGCGAACGGATGGCCTTCAACGCAAACGTACGTGTCCAGCGGTGGAGGCGGCACATGCGTGATCAACGACAGTTTGTTCGTCTGGTCGTAGATCTCCTTGCGAACTTGGGTCTCAGATTCCTATCAGAGCAAAGGAATTCATATGTACGATATGATTTGTATTCTATACAGTATATATATCTAAGCCTCTTGTCCGGATATATATACTGCAAGAGGTGCTGTTTACACTGGTATAAAGTGCTTTGTGTTCATAGTTGGTTAACACTTACAGACTTAGCTATAGATAAAGATATTACCACTTATTATAGTTAGCTAACACTTATAGGCTTGCTATAGATATACCACATTAACAAATCTATAAAGTACATCTAAATGTGTAGTAATATAAAGGTCATTATGGGACAAGAACAACAGCTCCAATATCAGTACACATTCAACATTGTTAAAGCTTACAAATCAGCTTACAAATCCCAATAAACTTCCAATGAATATCTACATAATATACCCCGTACTTGAAAGAGCACGCCGTTAACAAAGCTACACGAGTTGAACAGTTTAATGCTCACGCCAAACAAAACAAAAGGAAGTATAATACTCACGTCTGAAAAATAATCGAGCTTCATTTGAAGAGATAGTTCACGCGGGACAGTTCTTCCTTTTCCCTCGGTGTTTTCCATGGTCGCTTGGTCCAGATCGAGGTGACGGCCTACAAAGTACCACACGGAACGTGCCACAAACTTCTAAATTGATCATTTGATAACCCGTGTTTTCACTATATGACTACGTTATAGACACAGTTGAATTGTTACATGTTCAATTCAACTCACATGTTACATGTTATTCCCGGTAATCAACCAACATTAAATTATGTCTAGATTCTAGAACATTATTATTAGGTCCGTAACATTGTTATGTGATAATGACAACGGCATTAGTGAGAATGAGACATACTTGATGAAAATCTTCTGTTCGTGGCAGGTGTGTCCACGTTCGGATGGGGCTCTTGAGTTTCAGCCTGGAAAAAAACGGATAATTTACTTGGATTAAACATAACACAACACCCTGTAAGTTCCATGTGGCTAACCTGTAAACGGTAGCACCTCAAGTATATCCGGGAGGCAAAGTGCTGAAATTTTCATAAAACGCATGCTATGTTTCCATTTTGACTTAGGACACATCTCGTGCTATGGAAAATCGATTTGCAACTTCGACATGGTATAAATGATGACTAGATTGTAGCCAGGATCGGTATCTATAGCAGCGATAATGGAATCTCACATCTAAAGGCATAACAATAGAGCGGCTTCTATATCCACGGTGGTTACTAAAGCCGTATCTACGTGAATCATGATTATGATACGAATTACTATTCAGCATGCGACAAAGCTTTAAAGAATGCAGGGTCTTTGATTGAAAGAATGCACCATTTGTTCTCCCTCTCACAGCCTCAACGAAGCATAAGTCGACAGTCTTACCAAAGTTTCAACCGTTTCCGAGGAAATCTGTCGAAACCAGAACGGCACGGTTTCATCATCATCATCATCATCATTAACTCCAGAAACATTCGTAGTGACGTCACCGTCTCTGTCGCCCTTCGTCAATGGGTCCGAGGAAGGCTCTTCTTGACCAAACAAAGATATCGCTCCTTGTAGCTCAATGTCGAGCACGGCCAGCTAGAGAAAGCAACGAAACGTGTTTGTTGCAAAGCAAGAGAAATATCCACACCAGTCTTGACAAAGGGGCCATCACTATTCTTAATGCCTACCCTTAACCTACTAACGCATTGCATACCCTGCATACAGCTGTAGTCAACTGGAGTGGAGAGCTGCATAAATGTATAAACACTCTAATGATAACCCTATAGCTCTGTCTGTCACGAGGGTAGCCATTATGAACGCGCACTTCGCAATCTAGACTCTAAATCAAAGTATGCATGTGTAACTCCGTCTCTATATTATCAGCCAACTTACTTTGCCCGGTTGATAGAGGAGGTATTCATCTTTGAAGACGTCCTCTTCAGTTGCCGGTACAGACTCGATCCAGCCAAGATCGAGAAGGTCCTGACCTATGGCTACACCTTGTGCTCTAAAACAAAACACAATACGAAATGGCGTCATATACAGAAATCGAAGAGCCGACACAGCAGAGCAACATTAAATAACCTAACAGCTCATAATCACAGAACATCAACATGTGATGTTGATGCTACTTGTTATATCTAGAGTATCTATGGTCAGATCTGTATAGCAATTCGAAGTAGGATTCACAGGAAAACCAACGAAAGTTCGTATCATTTTAATATAAAATTTAGTACTTACATTGTTTGTATATTGATTGTTCTCTACGTGTATTTTAGAGTTATTTTAATCTAGCTAATAGGGCTTTGTGTTAGAATATTACATATATTCTAGATTTACTTCGATCTAGCTGATAGGGCTTTGTGTTAGAATGTTATTAAATGAAATAAAAACAGCCACGTTACCAACCTGTTGGCTGCTTTGCCATAGGTGAGTAACCAGTCAACTAGTTCGTGTCCGATGAAACAGTTAGTGTACGTTTTCAATCGAAATCGGTGGCTTTGTAGCTCCAGCTTCGATTTGGCATCAGTTATCTGTCTCCAGAGTTCTCTAAGAAAATCCTAAAGCACAAAAAATTCCAAAGAAATCCTCATAATGAACATATGATTCTAACTAACAAAGGGTTGACACAATGCAATGATACAATACAATTCAAAGCTTTGCATCAACTTTGTATAAATGTAATCTTGCAATTCACTCCTGTTGGCCATGTTGCATAATCATGAAAGCAAACAAGCTCTTTGTCTCTAATTAGAATGACACCGACTTTGATACAAGGCAAGGACTTTTATCAACTTCCAGTTCGAATAATTGCAACATTACGAAGCAATAGCAGTAAAGTATAATCCAAAATTTCTTTACAATAACATTATGGTATTAATAAGAATTAAAACAGAGGGTATCAAACATGACTTTAATACCCAATTTTCAAATTACCCTTCAATAAAAACTCTTTTGGTTAGTCTGGATGATTGAATAAAGGCCCCAATCCCATCAGTTGTGTGAAGGCTAAAGTATGGATACAACACATACCTGTTTTATGTCATTTGCTTCCTGTGGTGTGACCCCAAATGCATCAAACGGATTCCTCGGTATAGGCAGAGGGCTGATCATGTCCCTCTCGATTATTCCAGGAAGACTAGCCGTGCTGTTCACTCTCAGCAAGCCAGATTCATCTCTCGAGTACAGATTTGCCGTGCTTGAACGCAAGGAAGACAGAGAATTGCTGGATGGATGCAAGCCAATGGGATCTGTGCAGTTCCATTCATCATAGCAACTTTTTATATCATCCTTCAAGGCTTGCAAGCTATTGTCAAGATCATCTTCAACATATGCCTTCACTATTTTGTAGCAGTAGTTGCAAACTCTAATGTGACCTGGCATGGAGAAAGCAATGCAACTATTACAAGACGAAAGAACCATCACAAATTTTCTGAACGAATGACATTTGATAAGTTTTTGACAGAAAACAAATCAGTTAGAGGTCCATGAAAAAATTATGCTGATGGGATTGCAATTGATTAATTTTTTAACATTTGACATATTGAAGCTGTTTGGTAGTTGCTCTCTTACCAGTAAAGCCAACTGTGCGTCCAGGAACTTCCTGACCACAACACCTACTGCAGAATATCTGTCCGCAAATTCGACAATGATGTCTTCTTCTGAATGTGCTGAACTTTCCACCGCACTCGTAACATTCTTTGCAATGCTCATCCGGCATCCAGTATTGCTTAAAGTCATGCTTGAAATCACCAGATGTCTACAAGATTGTAAATTTGGTGTGGTGATAAGGACAGGCATTGAAAAAATATCCACAAATATCTATCAAATATTGAAACCCTCAGTGCAGTAAGGCAGAATAAGCAAGGGAAATTACACTGAAACATGTGAAAGAAAAACATTCCAATACAAGATGTATAGTATGGGACAAGGACACAGAGAAAACAAAAACATAGCAATACAATACAATGCAGAGGAAAGTAATAAATGACAAATAAGGCTACATATTGCAACATTAAACCACTAATACAGACCAAAGGGGAAACTGCCCCAGCTAGTATAGTCCTATTGTTTTTACCATTAAAACAATAGACCTAGTGTCCCTTTTAATGGAGAATACAATAGATGGCCTCCTTGGTCAGGGTCCCTGTCCCTTAAAAATATCTTGACCTCTAGAGCCTCATGGCAACTCTCAATACAATAATAGTGGGTATAGTTTCAAGGAAACCTTCTATTACCTGATGCCATCTTTTATCAACAGCAATTGCACTGAGTCTTCTTAAAATCGTTTTCACATTTCTGTACTTTCCTTTCTCTTTCCTCGCAGTAGTTGGTGAGCTGTTCTCTGATTTGCATTTCACATGGACTGGAGCTGGCAAATGAAGAGTAACTCCGGCAGAGGAATTATATGTGGTTACTTGATTTGAACTTGCATCAGAACCTTTTACATCCACGTGAGGTTGTTGGTTGGTGGGCTTTGGATCTTCTTTCTCTTCCTGCAGACTTTGAGCAAACTTGCTCTGTTGTTCTTCTCGATTCCTCCTCCATGGAAAATCAAATATCTTACTAAATGAGAATCCCGATGTAATGCCTTTAGTTTCAGGAGTAAGAGGAACGAAAGAAGTGTATCCAGACGATGGAGGTCTGCTTGTTGTCATTTTGCACAAAACTTACTTATATTTCTTCACGTGCAAAATGCAAACATTATAAAAGTATTTTTACTCTACTCAGTCAGGATGCAGGATTGCCATCTAAAGCTGCATATTCTGTTCTCGAATATGAGTGCGTATGCAGTATGGAATACTAAAGACTTTCCTTTCTGCGCATAAAAGTTTTTCCTTCACTTCTTCTTCTCGACGCAAGTCAAGTGCTGAGTTAGGCCAAATGTCATTAAAAATTAGGCCATTCTCCGCTACAAAGTGACAATATCAAAATTTGAATGGCAACTTTCAAACCAATCTGCCAAGATTAACAAATCATACAGCTTATATCGTAAGGCATGAGATACACAATGTCACAATCTTCATAAGTAGCAATAAATATACTTTAGTAAGGCAAAAGGAACAGACTTCATAACAATCCAAAACGTAAAAGTTCGTGCTTTCTGTCACACAGAGGGCCCAAAATGACAGTGACGTCAAGAGTATGACAATGACTAGTTCCTTCTACTTTAAAATGCTACTTCAGAAGGGGTAATTGTAGGTTAAATGATGCAGAATATACAAGGGTGCACAGTAAAACAAGAGTCTCTTCAAACTCAGCCAGAACTCTATTCAAAATGACCAGGTCGTTTGTGTGACAATAAGACTGGCAGTGAAGCATACGATAGATTACGTATCAGTGTAACAGCAGAGTAATCATGCATCAAATAAAAATGACAAATAAGCTCTTGGCCTTACAATATGAAATATAACTTAATGGATAAAGTGATAACTATAATCTAATTTGGGTGAAAATATATCCAAAGTGAAACAATCAAGTGATTGTTCTCAGCAAAGTTGCAATACTTGTTATATGTTATTTTGTG
This sequence comes from Sanderia malayensis, assembly GCA_013076295.1. Lineage (NCBI taxonomy): Eukaryota > Metazoa > Cnidaria > Scyphozoa > Semaeostomeae > Pelagiidae > Sanderia > Sanderia malayensis. Next base: position 4,472,486 of record RQOL01000861.1, read on the forward strand.
CTTTAATTTTATACAATAGCAGTCACTGTTCACAAATATCCACCAAACCAGTACTGAGTGGTAGCACTTGGGCCAGACGTGCATCTGAACTTTGGATTGACACGAAAATAATAACCAAAATTGTCTTCGCTACCAACTGAGCCTGCTCTTGCTGCTCCTCCGTATTGGCACGAGCTTGTGCTTGAATCAGTGTGAAGGGAGAAGTTGTTTACCAATTGCCAAAAAGGAACAGTCACGTGATAGCGAGCATGGCCACGTATGTTGATATATTCAACCTTCTTGCAGTGTCCCCTGCCGGAATACCTCATAAAGTCAAACTCTTTGATTCTTCCCCTCATATAATCCCTGTAGTCGACTTTAAATTTGTCAAAACTACAAGTAACTCTCCAATGAGAAGACCGAGACTGAAAATACAGCATCTGTCTTTTTGACAGTCTGTATGCCACCCAGTTTGGCGTTCTCCTGTTCACTGGAGCGCTTTGTGAAAATGATTTACGCAAGAATGCAAGAAGGTTTTTGTTTTCCAGAGATGAGGACCTGATGAGTGTCCAAGCTGAGCCAGGTTCTGATTTCAAATCACAGTAGACTGTGATGGACTTGCCATTTGGACCAGCAACGGTGTAGAATCCGTTGCTGTGAGCTCCTCCTCTTAAATGATCCAAACAAGACTTTGGAATCGCCTTGATCGGCCCACATTTTGTTGAATGCATCACGAGGAAGATTTGGAGTGTTGAACACAATAACGCGAAGCCCAACATGTTTGCTCGCTGGAGTTGAAGAAAACAAGCCACTCTCAACTTTGCGCGAACTACTACTGAAACTATCCTAACCTTTTCAAGCTATTTGTAGATGATAGGTTGAAGAAAAAGGAAGTTCTTTTACAAACAAAGCATTCTGAAGCCTTTTAAATCAGCTTTGTTGCCTGTTAAAGATACCCACATTCCACATTGCATCTTTAGAAACAACTTGCCCAAATAAGGGCAAATCTATTGCCAAGATTGTCAGATAACGTGCACATCTCAGAACAAATGATTATTGATTAGTTAGTTCCAAGAACCAATGATTGAGGAAAGTTCTAAATCAAGTTCAATTTCTATATGAGTCTAACCTTGTGAAATATTTGGTAGTTGAGGAACAAGGAAATTGATTCAGTACAAAGACTATTCCAAATCCAAACCAATTAATATGCCATTCATCCTGACAGAAAAACATGTTTACTTCGAGAAAAACGATTCATATCCAATAAGATAAGTCATTCGCCTCGATTTTGAAGCCCAAAATCGCATAACAAGAATAATAAACCACCACCTCTACGTTCTGTATTCAGATCTTTATTGCCCTAATAAAGTAAAATCCTACTTCAATGCAATTGCGATTAATTTCATCAACATAGTTATGAAATCCTGTGAAACGCTACTAAATGGTGTGTAAACTCAAAAACCATCTTTAAGTGAGACAGTTTCTATCAAATATGGTCACATATCATACAAAATGTAGCTTGATGACGTAATTTGTTGCAAGCTCTGAAACCCTGTGCTAAAAGCTGTTGCAACGAGCAAACTTGATTTTGCTCATCAACATGATGACCTAAGCCTTCTGAACTACACGATTGCAGTACAAAATGATATTTCGGAAGGGGTAATTGTGGGTTAAACAACACAGAACGGGTACACAATATACAAGGGTGGACAGTAAAAACAAGAGTCTCTTCAAACTCAGCGAGAACTCTATTCAAAGTAACTAGGCAGTGGCGTAGCTAAAGGGGGGCAGGAGGGGCAGCTGCCCCCCACCAAACGTTTCCAGCTGCTTGTCGGAAAATTTGTCGGAATATTTACAACGCAAATTTTACGTTTGTCGGAATTTTTCCGGGTTTCGCTCCTTCGCCGCCAAATCGCAGCTACGCCAGTGTAACTAGGTTGTTTGTGTGACAACATGACTGGCATGGCAGTCAAGTATGCGATAGATTACGTCTCAGTGTAACAGCAGACTAATCATGCATCAAAATGGAATGACAAATAAGCTCTTGGCCTTGCAATATGAAATATAACTTAATCGAGAAAGTGATAACTATAATCTAATTTGGGTGAAAATATATCCAAAGTGAAACAATCAAGTGATTGTTCTCAGCAAACGTGCAATACTTGTTATAATGCTATTTAGCAGTCACTGTTCACAAATATCCACCAAACCAGTACTGAGTGGTAGCACTTGGGCCAGACGTGCATCTGAACTTTGGATTGACATGGATATAATGGCCAAAATTGTCTTCAGAATGAACTGAGCCAGGTCGGGCTGCACCATTGTATTGGCAAGAATTGAAACTGCTGTCAGTGTGCAGGAAAAATACGTTTTTTGTTTGCCAAAATGGGGCAGTTTGATTAGAAGCAGGATGCCCACGAATACTGATGTATTCGACCTTTTTGCACGAGAGATTGCCAATAAAACGTATTATATCAAAATCTTTGAAATTTCCTCTTACGTAGTCGTTATAGTCGACACCGAACTCAGGAAAACTACACGTGGCTCTCCAGTGAGTGGATTGAGACTGCAAAAAACTCATTTGCGCATTCGACCGTCTGTAGGCCAGCCAATTCGGCATTTGTTCGTTCACTGGAACATTGATTGAAAGTGGTTGAGTATTGAATGCAGGCAGGTTCTTGTTTTTCAGTGCCCAAGACAGAACCAAAGTCCAAGCTGAGCCAGGCTCTGACTGCAAATCACAGTAAACTGTCACTGATTCGCCGTTTGGACCAGCAATGATGTAAATTCCGTTGCTGTGAGATCCTCCTTTCAAATGATCCAAACAAGACTTTGGAATCGCCTTGGTCGGCCCACTGTCGAGAGAATGTACGAAAGCAACGATTTGCAGAGCTGAGCACAATAATACAATGTTCAAAATGTTCTCTAACATAACTTGAAGAAAACTAACAAATTTTACATTTAGCACCACATTTGTACGACGTAGCTACGATAAGCACAGAGACTGCCCAACAACGTGTAATTGATGGAGAAAACAAATAACAACAAACCGTTCCATTCTTTGTTAGAGCACAAAGAAGGGAAAGGTTAACAACAATCGCTCACTAATTCCTAAAAGCGACGTATTGATGTTAAAACAATTCAAAAGAAAAGACAAGGGATGACAGAAGAATGGTTGTTAATGACCGCAGAAATAAAAAAATAATGTCATGACAGAAGAAGAGGAATCGTAGAATGACTTGGATGGATAGTTTTCTTCATTTTTAGTCACACGCTTAGTCACAATTTTCCAAAATATAATGGAAAAACTCGAGTCTGTTCAGTATTCTGCTACTTGGTTGTAACAAGAACAAGGGCAGAAACGTGATCGCTGATAGTGTACAGTATAGCTGTGTGTAAGTGTTGCACGTCCTTATGTTTGGGCCATGGGATGGTCGTTGTCCTTCGCTCCCCTTGAATTCGTCCGTCCTAGTGGTGTTGTACAGTGATTGGCCATGTATATTGGAATGTAAAATTTATTGTGAACAATTACATTAAAAAAAACTTACATTGTTACTGAAACTATCAAGCGCTTTGCAAATTGTGTCAAGTTGCTTTTGCAGACTTCAATGATAATTGCAATTTTCTTATGTCTGCATCTAAATTTGCCAAATCTAGTTGAAATTCTCCGCTATCACAAGTCAATGTTGAATACCTATCATCAATCGAAATCGAATATAAAGAATCATTGCACGAAGTCGTCTCGCTTTCAACAACCGAACAACACTCCTTGTTTGATTCCGAGGTTAGAGTACTTGACAAAGCCTCGCTTGCAGTATCAGAGCTGACGTCATCAACGGGTATATTTCCACTTGATGTCTTCGACCGTGAAACGGGCTTCCACTCGCTAACATTTTCGGCATCGGTATTCCCAACATTGTAGCCTACCCGTTGGCTCTTCACAGTACCTGTTCTGATGCCCGCGTTTCTATTCTCATTGTTTCCCGCTACTCCTCTACCCGATGATCCGACCTCTGGCTTTAATTTGCCATGGGGATGTTTCAGCTCAGTACCTCCTACCTTTCTTGTCAAAGTCCGCGAATCCTTGAAGTTGACGTCATGGAGCAGTTTCGCCACAGACTCTTGAAGTCCTCTGTAAACAACGAGACTCAGTCAATGACGTTTCCCTTGAAGATTTGCGCCTTCAAAGCAGTAACTAATTCAATACCCCGCGTGTGTGTGTGTACCTGTTTAGCTCCTTACAACGAGACACTTCTGCTTCAGATTGGGAGATTGACATTTTCAAGATTTTGTTCTCCTTTTGCTGCGCTTGTAATGTCAGTGAAAGCGACTCCAATTTACTGGTTAACAAGCTGTTTTCTATGATGAAAAAAATTAACATTAATCCAAGGCATAGCTGAGTGGCTTAGCATGGTACCGTACAGTATAGAATTGAATGAATTCCGTAAGTACAGCACAGCATGGTACAGTATAGCAAATATGGCATAGTTCTGTACAGTACAGTATGATGTAGGATGTAAAGATCCACACAGTACATTATAGTATGATGCAACTTTAATATAAAACAGTCTAGCATAGTTATTAAAGCAGTGCTTGCGTAGTTTAGCATAGACTAACTTAGTAACAGCGGTCCAATATGCTCCAGAAGGGTTCTATACTGAATCGTAGTAGGGAACCCTGCAATTATAGGGAACTCTGCCATGCCAGACCATACTATAGCATAATAGTATGGTCTAGTAAAGTTCCCTATAGTGCGTAATGTTATTTGCAATGTCCTCAGCATGGGAGATAAAAGTAAGAAACCAACCTGACATGAGGATTGACTTCTCCTTCTGCATCTGCCTGACACCGTTAGCATCTCCTGCGTCCTGGACAGTAAAAAAATAAACAAGAGGTACGCAATGAGTAGCGGAAATACAGTAGTCATGATCCTTCAGGATAACACAAGAAATAGCTAACCTTATCTGCAAGTTTTTGTGCCAAATCTCTATTTTCCAACCTCAGTTCATCAACTGCCTGTTTGGAAAAGTCAAACGAATGATTACAAAACATTCTACCTGTCAATTAAGCAGTTAGCAGCCTCGGTCTCGAAATGAATATAACTCAGCTCATTGTAGGTTACCTTTGTTACTTCTGCAATCTTTGCAATAAAGGTTCTTCTCTGTTCCTCGTCGATAGTGATCTGCTTCTTCAATTTCTCTAACCCATCGTCGTCTGTTGAAATAACAATAATACCGGTTGTATTACTATTCCCCCTCTACCATCTGCTGTACTTTTCGCTCGGTCTTAACAACTGAATTTAAATCAAAAGTGATATTATTCCTTCTGCTTCAAAATCAAGACACACACTCAAAATGCATACCGATGCTTCGTTTCTTTGCCGTGGCAAGGTCGCTTTCCATTTGCTTCACCTGCAGTTCAGAATCCCTTAATTTCTGATTTGCAATACGAAGCTGCCTGTAAGAAAAAAAGCTAAGCATTTTAGAATCAAATGTTTAACGCGAAAATGCGAGAACTGCCATAACCGTTCAAAATTATGCTGAATAAACATACAAAAAAAGGTAGAATTTGAAAATAATGTCAATATATGTTCTATTCCTAACCAAGCAAAAATCAAAAGTCAACTTGCAATCCACGCCAACCCAACAGGAAGGGAAAAGCAGTTTCAAGAGGCCGAGAAATTGAAAATTGACGAGGCCTTAATTAGAGCTTGCTACCTTCGCAGATCACTGTTCTCAACTCTGATTGGCTGCACAGCAATGCTGATTTCTGTCTGCAAATCTGGATTGAGGTTATTCATCAAGAAAGGAAGAAGTCCAATAATATAGTCCATCTCAGTCAGCAGTCTTCCTTCTTCACTGTTAACTGAAAAAGAAACAGGAATGCTGTTACCGAAAGCATTTAAGTCTTGAAAAACACATGAAAAACATCACAAAAATCATCGCAGAGATTCGTAGTCTTGGCTCTGATATTAACTGGCCTTTCGTAAGCTTACATATGAGCTGATTATAGAAAAGAAAACTACAAGAACGAGGCAAAGTGGCCTCCTTCTCAAACAGCCTCCATCTCCGGCTTGTAGGGGGCCCAAAACATAAACTGAGTTAAGCATTCTCTATTAATAGACACAGACAGTGTATCTCAACATCCATTGAATTAATAACATGCACAACATAGAGAAGCGTTGAATATGCAGAACATTTGAGACGAATAATGATTCTAGCACAGCTCACTGAGCGAATTACGACCGAAGATGTGACGTCATCGAGTAAACACCAACAGGGCAGCTCGATATTGAATGAAGATAAAAGCCACGAGTAACACAAAGAATGATTCCAAATCAGCGCTCAAGGTAGATATGAAATCGCTTCTACCTTGTGCATTGGCACTTACGTCTGTCTCCGAGTAGATTGACCAACTCCCTGAACAAATAACTGAGCATTGTGATTTGCGTGGCTGCATATCCAGGTCTTGGTTTTATGCCATTCGCCACCAATTCACCTCTCTTCCCAAGCATAGTCAAATGTTTCTTCGCATTGCTGTCATTCTGCATCGCTGCAAGTTGACTCGTCACACCCGTCAATGCAAGCTTGCGTCCTTCACCACTGTCCGGACTTTCAATACAACCCGCCTTTTTATCATCCTTTGAGCAAACAACCTCTTGCTTTTGTTGTTGTTGATGTTCTGTATCAGATTTTCCAGCATTCTTATCTTTGGCAATATTCACCACCTTCCCCTGTTCATCCTTCACATTTTTGTCTTTTCCACGAGCCCTGCGAGTTTCATCTCTGCCACTGACTCCATTTGTGTTATTGTTGACTTTCGGCTGCTTCCTCGGCACACCAACTTTGCTTACTCTTTTACCTTTTGCAGCAGTCGAAGTATACGTTGGAGCGGAATTTGAAGCAGAAATAGAAGCACAAGTTTGGGCAGCAGTTTGATAAGCATTTTCCTTCCATTCATTCCTTTTACAGCCGTCGCCTCGCAAAGCAGATCGTGCACTGTTGTTACTGCCTCCTATTACTTGCTCAATGTTGATCACTCCACGCTCACCAAAGACGTGGTTACTATCAGTATGCTTAACACCATATTTCCTCTGCTGTTGCTCTTCCACTCGCATTATTGTGCCGTCTTCTTTTCTTCCTGATTCATCATTGCTTGAACATGCATCGCAATCATCTTCATCAGCTGCCTCGCAACCATCTACCGAATCGAGATTTCGCTCGACAATTGTACTGTTCTGCGACGAAGCGACACTATCATTATCATCGTCATCGTCGCTATTATCATTATAATCGCCATTATCATTACCGTCGTATTTATCATCATCGCTATCAGTCTCAGAAGACGATTGTGAACTCGAGCCTTCCAAAGCATCAACCATCCCTGGGATATCATACGGTTGTGATGATTGATCACCAATTGCTGCACTCTCGGCAACACCGTCAAAAGACCAGGCATTCATCTTCTGCCTTGCAGCTACATCCTTCAGCAACTGCTCTTGTTGTAAAAGCGGACTCAAAGATCGCCTGAAACCCCGGCTCCTGCCCACCGGCCTGCTGGAAGCCTCCCTCGTTGAGTGGGCATTCGATGCAGGCAGCTGGATTACGTCATGTCGAGGTCCCTCGTAAGAAAGTGACGATGCATAAGACGTCGTTGTGACGTCATAACTATCCGCTACGGAGCCGCTTTGCAGAGTTAATGAACCCGGCAAGGAAAGTTTATCCGATATGCTGTTCACTGTGTTTTCGAGTTTCTTGAATATCGGCAGCAACATCAAGTCTTGGCTCGTTGGGTCTGCTCGATGGGAGCTGCTTTGATTTTCAGAAAGCTGCTCTGATGACGTCACGCCAGTGTGGCAAGGAGTTGGTTGACCAATTGCAACTGGTGTATAATTCAGTGCAAATCTTTCGGGAGTTTTTGTAGCAGGATGAGATGCAGTTGCTTTGACATTCTGTTGTAGCAGATTGGAATACTGTTCCTAGAAGACCAAAGAGATGGCAAATTAACTAGCAATAGCACAGTAATGAAAAATATATTGATTGTCAATGATTGTCATCCAACAAGGACTAGGGATGTATGTATGTATGTATGTATGTATGTATGCATGTATGTACGTTGTACGTTATATGCATCAAGTACAACAAGTTCATACATACATGCAACGTTATATGTATCGAGTGCATACAACGAGTTCATCTTCTTTCTTCTTTCTATGTATGTATGTATGTATGTATGTATGTATGTATGTATGTATGTATGTATGTATGTATGTATGTATGTAGGTATGCATGTATGTATGCATGTATGTATGCAAGTGCGTATGTATGCATGAATGTATGTATGTATGTATGTTTGTATGTATGTATGTATGTATGTATGTATGTATGTATGTATGTATGTAGGTATGCATGTATGTATGCAAGTGCGTATGTATGCATGAATGTATGTATGTATGTATGTTTGTATGTATTTATGTGTGTATGTGTATGTACATCTACATGCATTGACAAACCTGTAAAATTTGCTTCTCCCTTTCAATCTCAGATAGCTTATTTCTGAGTTCATCCTCTTTCTTCTTAACAAGTTGCTTTTCTCCTTTGTTCACTGTTGGGGTTGAAGTTATCATTCTTGCAGAAGACTCTGCAACTTTCCTGTTTCCTGCCAAAAGAGGATCCTTCACAGAGTCTGTGGGCAGTACAATCTTGACAGCCTTTTTCTGTGCATGTTTCTTGCCAATTTGGTTCGGCTTGCTTTTCAGGTTTGTTTTCTTCTTTTGGATGTTCTCTGTTAATTAAGGAGATTGTGTATTTCACAGGGTGGGCAAATGGACTTGATACATTGGGGCAGATTGGAGAGTTTTGAGCATGTGTCTCCATTACATAGCATCTGGGTGGATCGTCGGTAGGGCAGAACGACCAGATGCCGTGTACGAAACACAATCTAATGCATACTCTCAAAAAACGTGCATATCTCAAGTTCCATTTAAACTATAATTAAATTTCTCCTGTTAATACATACTGTTATTAATGTTGAACTGTATTATCAATATTATATGTTGTATGTATTATTGATATTATATGCTGTTACTAATTACCTTTTTCTTCAAGAATATTGTTCAGCAAGGATGCACATTTATCAAGTCTTTTTGTCACAAAGTAAACCTGAAATCATGATAACGAGATCAAAACAAGTTCTATGTATGCTGGCTTCATTTAACATTACATTAACAGTGAAGACAATTTCTAAAACCTCTACCTGGTCAGCATCTGAGTCCGAGGAATGGTGAAAACTAAATCCAGGTGTTTGAACTTTCTTGAAAGCATTTTTACTGAGAATCCTGGAAAGAAGTGAAAAGAAAATTTTTGCCAGAGTTATATCCCAAAATAAAGCAGCAAAATAAAAGAAATAAGAAAATACCTTGAAGCAGCCTTTTCATTTGCAGCCAAACCTCTTGCAACTAAAGATTGTTTTGAAGGCTTAAAATGAAACATATTTTGGATTCATATTACAAGAGTTATTAACGTAAATATACCTTCAACTCAAAGGGGTTGGCCGTACTGATTTCGCCGGTAACGATTATATAACGATTCAGTTTGCAAACATGATATTAATTCGAGGGGGCGGGGCTTCTACCACCCATATGTTTGCTCAATGTTTGGCCTTGAAAAATCTAATATTGAATGTTCAGCTTACACTTGTGTTACTCAAGGATACTTACCTTTGAAGGCACGATATGCTTCCGTGGTGGTCGCTCAATATTTTTTGTGGGAATGTGCTGCATTTTAGTAGCCACAATGTAATTATTTAGCACAAATTATGCATTTCGTAATGGGGCCCGCATGGAAAACGTCCTTTTTGTATACAAATACAAAGTACGCGCCCAGTTCTTTGAAGACAGCTGGAAACGGCCTCAATTTGAAGCAGAGGCGCGGACACGTATTTTTTACACAGGGAATAAAAACATTTGCTTTTTGGCCTAAATCGAAGCCTAATAGCCACTTTTAAAAAGATATTTTCATTAAACTCCGGCCGTTGAAAATGGATAGTTGTCTTCAGGTAATGATTTATTGTTTACAAGTTGTTTTGCAGATTTTTTATGAAAGTATTTTTGAATCACAAGATACGATTCCTTTGATTTTATGTTATAAGAAGAAAAATGAAAGGCCTAAAAATTTGTTTTGCTTTTGTATTACAATTCTTCTTTAGGAAGCATCGCTGTACTCAATAAAAGGAGTCGCTATTCTAGATAACGATGGGGAAAGAATTGTAGCCAAGGTTTGTAGTATTTATTTATATATTTATAAGCAATTTATATATACACTACACTGTTGTTCTGAGTCTGTTGTGATCTTGCTTGGGGCTGCAACTGCATCACCCACCACGTGCCATTTTCAATTATTTATTCAATTCTTTTAGTACTATGATGATACATTTGCATCCATCAAAGAACAGAGGGAGTTTGAGAAAAATCTTTACAATAAAACATCAAGACAAAATGGTAGGAAATTCACAGCAACATATTTGTATTAAATCCAAGAAAAACTATTCAGTTTTTTTTCTAAATTATGTTTTATGGTTTTTAATTCATTTTCAGCTGAAATAATCATGCTAGAGGGTCTCACTGTGGTCTACAGAAGCAATGTTGATTTGTATTTTTATGTCATGGGATCCTCACATGAAAATGAAGTATGTGTAAATATATTTTCTATTAGCACACACTTCAGTATTACCGTGAATATGTCAGTGTCTTTCTGCGCAGTGATTGTCATCAATGAAAGAAGTATCTTTCTCAAATTGTCAAACTCATATACACACACTCCTGTTCATGACATGACTAGCTTTTATTGTTATTACGACTTTAATATTACTCTTAAAAATAAAACATCTACAGTTGACCATACATGCATGCAATAATTACTGCATTATTTTTCAGTTAATCTTGGCTAGTGTGTTGAATGCATTGTACGATGCTGTTAGTCAAATGCTGAAGAAGAATGTTGAGAAGCGGTTTCTTATGGATCATTTGGATGCCATTTACTTGGCAATTGACGAACTTGTTGATGGTGGTGTCATACTTGAGGCTGACTCAAATAGCATTGTTCAAAGGGTGGCAATGAAGGTATCTGTAAAAAGATTTTGGATTTCTAAGATACAAAGTGGAATGAGGGTGCAGACTTTTGCATGCACCCTTCATACCCCTCCTCCCCCAAAGAATGTTGTCTCTAGAGAAAGACGTATACAATAATGACAAAACTCCACCTGTATTTTAACTTTTTATTTGATACAAAACTCCACCTGTATTTTATCTTTTCATTTGATAGATGGATGTTGAAGTGCCATTATCAGAGCAAACAGTTGCACAGGTAACAACCATGTTCCTCTATCCCTAAAAACATTTGTACCCTCTTCACTGATATACACTTTGCTTTGCATATGCAATGTTACCTTTCATTTTTCAGGTCATTCAAACAGCAAAAGACCAACTTAAGTGGTCACTATTGAAGTAACTGCTTTAAATGTAGAACCTTGGTGTATTTCTGGTGAAAAAACTACTTGTAAAGGACTTTAGTTGACAACAAGAAATACAGACACTCTTGCATTAACCAAATAATATACAAGAGTTAACATCGAAGAAATTAGTTTAAATGTGAAATTTATAAACAAATATTATCATTTTGTTCACATAGCTACTACGCCTGTATTGCAATATCTATTTGTCGGTTTACATATCTACAAAATGAAAGATGATATTAGTTTTGTCTTCTTTTCAAAATGGAAAAAATAAAACGTTTGCTTAATGTTTTCTTGGAGAAAATATTCATCAAGCATGATCTTCAAAAAATGGTTCAAGATCAAAACTTTAATAGTTCCTATTACAGTAACTTCTATGTTAAATTATGATATGCTACTGTTATCAGAAAACTGTAAATGGTAAAAATATATATACGCATAGTGTTGAATGTTTCACTGATATTAACATCATCCTATTTGAAAGCTTTGAGACAATCCCTGCGAAAGGAAAAAAGATCAGAAAATAAGACCGGAAAACAAATAAAATGAAACTAAAAATATATAATCAATGAAATAAATCTTACTCATGAATATAAAAAAATATATATGCAGATTTTTTTCGGCCATATCTAACTTCGTACTCTGTGACCTTAAAAGTATAAAAATATAAATAAAGGTAATTCGGTAGAATTGAAAAGGACGCAGAAAAATTGGGCCTGTCCGGGAGTTGAACCCGGGACCTCTCGCACCCTAAGCGAGAATCATACCACTAGACCAACAGGCCATGCACAAATACATAGTTAATAGCTGGTTATAAATGATTGTACCTTCTTCACAGCACTATCATTATAACTTTTCCAGATTTGTTCTTTGAAGTCAAACACATCGGAGATATAATGACCCGATTCCAAACTGTTTCCAATATGACTAATTATGCCAATGAGTTTATAGTTTTTAGGTGGAGATACATCTGTATTTTGCAAGGTCTGAAAAAAATAAATCCAATCTGCCAAAAAGTAAAACAAATTAAACGAAATAAAAAAGGAATTAATATATTTAACGTTTGTGTTATATACCGCCGGTCTACTTTTCTTTACATTATCTGATCTATTTTCCTCTAGTTTACGTTTTCTTTGAGAATTTGCATCTTTTGAGGCAGAGAACTGGTTAAATTCTAAAATAAGATGTATTAATTTTGAAAACAACAGAATTCGATCAACATGAAATTAACTTCTTTCATAAACAGTAACGCCTGAGACTACAAGGGAAAAGAAGCTAAAAAAATATTCGAATTATGTCTACCTTGCAGGCTTATCTCTAATGCTTTAGACAACTGATCTTCGTCGCTATCCTGAAATTCAACAAAAAATTTTCTGAGAACGTTAAGAAAAAAGAAATTCACACAATGTACTTCTGTTGCTTCAGGCATTGCAGCACAAGGTACTTCGGTTACAATACTTGACAAATACCTTCTATTGCTAAAAACAAAAGTTTAACTCCCAAATCCTTTGTCTTTCGCCTTTATCTATCTGTGTTAATAAGTTTAAGTATACGATGCAATTTATGCAATAACAAAAGACATACCACTATCAAAACTCGTGACTGTTTCGAATCACTGTCTTTTCGCAACGATACATCCCTTTCTACCAACTTAACAGATTCAAATTCATTCTTCTCACTTGGCTGGTCTGTGTTTTTCTTAGTTCGCACAGAAGTGAAATTTGATTCCCCATCCGTCATAGTTGCATCTTCTCTTTGTCTGCCCTTCTGCGTTGAGGGGCTTTCGTCAAACAAGTCAGGGGGTAAATCAATTAAATCATCATCATTCCACGGCTGAATATCGTTTGTTTTTACACTCTCCATCAAAGCCAACTCAAATTGCTCTTCTTCTGTCATCGATTCCAGATTCATATTCTCCAGCGATAGCTTCTTTGCTTTCTCCATGTCCTCACTGAATCTATCCGTTTCATCAGCTTTGCTGGAAAATAAATTGGAATTTGAGTTCTTTTGGAAAGGGAAGGAACCCAGCTACAAAAAATCATCTCCACGCAAAATCGATAAACCGTCCTGGGTAAATAGTTTCCTCGGCCAGAGTAACTAAAACCATGAGTTGATATAGTTTGAGTAATGCTTTTATTAAGGGATAATGCCGGCTATTTTTAGCAGTGCGATCCATAAAACAACAAACAGATTCATGAAGAAGTAATCCTACCTTATTTGGGGCTTGGAAGTTAAACTCAGCTTTCTTCTAACTTTCAAACTCGATTGAAAATCTTCGATGTCATCTGCTGTTTCGTTTGACAGAATTCTCTTGGAAGAACTGAGAAAAACAAAGGGCAAACATTTTAGAGAATACATTTTAAATTGTGGACCACGTTTACCGTAAAGACTCTATTAAGCCCACCTCTCTATTAAGCCCACCTCTCTATTAAGCCCCCCCCCCCACGGAAACCTCGAAAATTAAATAAGCCCCCCAGAACTGATAGAGCATTTAGGGTGCTTCAAAAATCGATCTTTTAGGGGTTAGAAGACAACAACAGTATAATAAATAGGATGGAGGAGGTGAACATTTTACAGCTTAGTAAAAGCAAAAAAGCTAAGAAAAGGTAAGAAGTTGTTTTCCGAAAGTACCTGACTGCCCTCTGTTCAAACACTGCAGGATCTCCGGTCTTTTCTGTACATAATACACCTGCAAATAGAGCAATGAATCAATCAATTAATTAGCAAATCGATTAATCACGAAATCAAATTAATCAGTCAAATCAATCGATACAACGCAGTGGGTTTGTCAACGTGTTGCTCGGCCTGGCTAAAGTTGAAGAAAATGTGTCGTAGTCTCACCTAGGTTTAAAACCTTCGGAACATCGACGGTATCTAGCTTTTTTTTACATTTGATGGAGTACCTTTTCAAGTGAAGGATGATAACTCTGGAAAATATAAAGTAAATAGATTGTCGAAGAGGAAGACAAAATAAAAGGAGAAAGAGCGCAAGGAGTGTAATAGGAAAAGAAGTAGCAGGCAGAAAAAGAAAAGGTAAGATATGGCAGGGGAAAGAGCATAGGAAATTTAGGGACAAAACGAGGGACAAAACGAGGGACCGCAACAAAAGCAAAAGAGAGTAGGAACGCGCACAGCAATCGAGACAAGAGATGGAAAGAGAAAGAGAGCTAGCAGCAGGAAGAAATAGAGAAACAAGTCCTGAAAATGAACTGTATTTGTTGATGGTAATGCACGAAATAAATGAAATTGCATACTGAAAAGACAGGGTGAAAAATTACCTTGGAAGCTTTTGAAAATGATGGATAAGTCTTGCGCTTTTGCAACTGCATGCCTCGCAGGTATAGTTAACGCTTTCGTTCTGAAAAAGAAGACGATATTGCACCATGAGAGAAGTATCTCTCAAAACGTCGCACTCGTGGCATGATAAGCTTTTGTTCTAATTACGACAATCGCAGAACAGAAAAACACGAGGGTATTCACGAGCACTCCGCGGCTTATTGGTGCACGGTTGTAAACCGATAAAGGAAAATCGGGTGACTAAATTGCAACTGACTGGAAAGGACATTGGCTTTCATGACTCACTTTAAAATAATCTTCGAGCAGCTGCTGTAAATGCCTCTCCTCTGGATTCACATTTTCATCTCTGAAAAAAAACGAAGAAATTAAAGTATATATAGACAAACTCGTATACTGACAGGCACAGGTCCCTGTTGTCGCAGCAGCAACAAGGGTGATTACTGGTCGGTTCTACGGTGTTCAGAGACTCGTGTAGTAAGCTTAACGAATGGGATGTACTACAAAGCTGATTTGGCAATGTAGACGGGTAGACATGAGCATCAGCAATGAAAAGAAAAGAGTGAAATATATCTCACAAATCAGGAATGTCGAGGGAAACATCGTTAAAGTTTTCGTCCTTTGTTATTGTATTACCACAACTGTAAAAAAGAAGAGTGCAATTGAAGAACGGTGGAAATCAAAGAAGCGATCGTGTGGCAGTAAATATGCATGAAAATGTCGAATTCCCATGACAAAGATACTTACTTTTTGCATTCGATAATGTGACTTATCACAAACTCGAAATTGCGGCCGACAGGACACGAAGAATGTGTTTCCTAAATAAAGCAAAATTGCAAAGTAAAGCAAGACTGTGCTTCCTGCAAAATTCAAAAAAGAATTCACTATGGTCAAACCAAACTCAACGAGACAGAGAGCCTCGCGTCTTCATAATTCGTAAACTAATGTAGAGTCGAGTATTGGATTGAACGATGGTACTCAAGGTTAGAAATCATAACAATATATTGAGCATACGGTTTCCTGGCCGCTTTTGCTTTCTCCAACAGCCTCAATTTTCAACTGGTCCAAACATTGGCCAAGAAATTCGTGTGCATCCTGAAATAAATCGGCAATGAAAAATGCACAAATTGGAAGTTATTAATTAAAGGATAGACAGGTCAAGTTTTACTGCAAGGATAGAACGCCCAGCAGATCGGAAAAACATATAATTACAAAATAGTATATTATATTAAGGGCAAAGCTGGACATAACAGAGAAGAGGCAATGTGGTACAAATCATGGTAACATACATGCTGCATGTATCCAGAGAAATGCGTTGCCTGTCTTGAGATTGCCCGCTTGATATTCCGTAGTAGGTATTTCTTTTCCATGCCCTGGGCATCCAAAAGCCTGTACAACGATCTGAAAAACACAAAGGGTAATAAATTATAATATATTATAAATGAAAAGGCAAGAGTTCACATGCATGGCACGATAATGGCTTAGTTGAAATGGTGTTCTATGTGGGGACCATTTTAGCGCACAAAGAGTTATTGAGTGAAGCAGCTTTTAGCTAGATCATATAATAAGATTAGTGAACAGTGAATAGTATAGTTTTTTATCAATATTGATGTTTAACTATCCAACATATGATAAGAAATCTGCAAAATAAATAGAAGGCTTCTCTTACCGGTATAAGCTTGTTTCTTCAACATTTCGTAAAATTTCCCGATCATCAAGATCTTGACTGAATGTTTTCACTCCCAAAAGACACTGCAGCACAGCATTCATGTAACAGGTATTTCCCAAGTTCGTAAACCTACAAGGATTTTAATTATATGTAGTTGCACATCTTTAATTGTATTATACAGCATTACTGCATATACATTGTACCTTATTATGTAATAAGTATACAATAATGACATTGTTATTGGTTTACAGAGGAGCTTCCATAAACAGACAACTCTATACAACAAACAACTCTGGACAATTGTATGTACAACAATTAATTGTATCTCTTTGCAAATACAACTTCGATACAACGAATACCTCTCTACAATGAACATTTGTTCCAATGGTCTCCATTATGTGGACACCACTGGGACAAATGTAGCACCAAGTTCCACTGCACTGTAGATCTTGCATCAGTACAGCATTATTGTAATAAACGTAGCAAATTCAACAAACCCTGTAAAAGCAATTTGGCTTTTTGGACTCTCATCTGCTACCTCTGACAGTGGCTTGCTTGCAACCAGCTTTGAATTTGAGTCAGATGGTTGACTTCTGAAAGTGAAGGCAGGTTTACCAGATGTTGGGGAGTGGGTGAACAGCTTAGAGCTTGCTGTATTCCTTGAAGATGAGCTCAACAGCTTCGAACTCAGAGTCTTGGTCACTGGTGCATCTGAAGTGAAAGACAGCTGCTTTCTTTTGGGAGTGTTAGAAAGAGAAAGTGAATAATTGGAGCCTCTGTGAAGTGGTGTTGAGCTCAGTGGTGGCTTTTTGGAATTTTGCAACTTCATTCTACAGCACAAAAGAAAAGTCAGATGTAAAAAACGACTGAGAAGAGGGGTAAGAAGGGTTTGAAAATCCTCCCAAAAAATTCAGGCATGGCAAGCAGCTTTTATATGACAGAAATTCTGGGATAAATACAAACTTTTGCAAGATCGATACCCACCTTGAAGCAAATGGGCTTGTTAGTGATGAGGATTTATACATAAGATTCGGTGGTCTGGCTGCAAACAAAATTGATTTTGGTAAGCTTGCAATGATTTTACAGTGAGTCTAAAAAACAAAACACGAAATACAATCTTACTCAAAGGATTTGTAGATTTTTGAGGAGAGTTCTTCTTGTCTTTCATTTCAATATTCTAAAACCAAAAATATTTTCTGAATTTAATTATGATGATACATTACGTTTAGCAATTTATGCAGAAGCTACTGAGGAAGCAACCTACAATACACTAATGACATATACAGCGGAAACTTGCCATCTTGAATGCCACCTTTCTCAAATACTTGCTGTCTCAAGCAAATTTCAAATTCCTCTTGCTTTGGTTTAGTATAGTTAGAACATGCATTATTTCAAACATTTGCTATCTCAAACAAACTTAAATTCCTTTGGGGACTTGAGATAACAAACTTTAACTGCATATATAAACAATGAATTTGTTGTGTACTACATTTTTTAAGGATTCTCAAGGAATCATACCTCTTTAATATCATTGAAAATACCAAATGGATCAATGTCCTCTTCAGAAACAGCACTTGAGATTAGCTTTGTAGATGCAGCTGTAAACAATAATTTATGGTACACATGAATTAAGTACACAACGCATCTGATAAGCAAATCTTGTCATTCTCTCGTGATTCTAAAACATATTACCTTTGGAAAGTCTGCCAAGTTTGATTTTTTCAAGACATTGTTGAAAGATCTTCACATCTTTAGATTGACAATCTTTTGCAATAATCTAGAACACAAATCAGCAAATATTGCAAATCAGCCCTTCCATACCAATTTATAAAAAGTTATGCATGGCATATAATGTGCTGATATTAAGCTGCACACTGTGAAAATATTATTTTGTCCAAAACACACCTGATAGCCATCATCTAGAACTAATGTTAGATTCCTTTCACTGGCCATAATCTGCTTTATATTATCATTCAACTGAGGAAAATAAAACATATCACACGATGCATGATTTAAAATGATTTATAATTGACGACAGAACAGAATGTTTTGTTTGTCTTCATTCTGCCCCATATCTGTCAGGCCATGTTTAAGCAAAGGTAATAAACAAATAATACTTAATTTCTAACATCTAAAACGGTTTACCTTGAACTTTTTAGTTTGTCGCATGCTTAGCCTATTAGTTCCACGACAGTCAACAGAAATGAACCATTTGTCGGGGTTCGTGAGCTCCAATTTAAGGACTCCAGGTTGGAGAGAAGAGGTCGTTGGGTTCCGAAAGCTTGTAAACTTTACCTTCCCAGAAAGTTGAAAAACTCCACCAGATAAAGGAGAAACTACCGTTGCCATTTCCACTTTATAAATATAACTACCTTGATAATTCTCCAAATCAAAAATTGCTGTGGTATATCATCAATTCTTGGGCCTAATTGCCTTGCTAAAAATGGCGGGAATTAATTAGTTAGTGTGGTGGGTATAATGCCGCTGCGCATGCTGACCACCTTACTCCTCCTTATGACGTAGAATAGGGGACAAAACCCACATTGTCAAACTTCGTTTGGGCAAAAGTTTGCACTGGCAGAGAGTCAAATCAGATCAGGTAGTGACTTTGAAGACAGATTTTTCCTTGACAATATTGTGACCTTCAATAATTCATTACAAAATGAGTTAAATGAGCTTTTTTATTCATCATGCAACGGGCATTGGCATATTGATTTGCAGCCCATCCACATCAAAATTTGTATCATCCATCAAAATTTCACACCTTTGATGCACTCTGGATCCTTGGTTTCCATGTCGCTTTCATAATATGGCTTGGTTGGTTACCTTCCTCTCCTTTAAAAATTACGCTTTCGCTCAAGTAAACATTTTTTGATCGGAATGCAACTACCAGATCATTTGCATACCATACCATCAAGGTATTGCGATGTTGTCTATTAAGACTGATGTTGAGGTCACTGTTTCCAATATCACCTTTTTCTAAATACCATTACGTCGTGTATGCAAAGGCCAATGAAGCAAAAGCCCAGAAGCTAGAGATATGTTCCTGCACAGTCTATAGATTCTGTGTTCTACTGTTGGAAGAGTGAAACTTGGTTTCGCTGTATCAAGTATTTTCAACTTTTTTATTTTCGTTTTGGAAAGTATACTAATTAGTGAAGTAAACTATAACTATTACATTTTGTGTGCTATATGTACTTCATGTAAAATAGGACTTCGAATGGCTCAAACTCTTGTATCAAATCATAACCAACCCATGTTGGGCCTTTGAGAGTTGGTTGCCTTAAGTTGCGCAGACTCTTTGAATCCATTTAAACCCCTATTTCGAAGGCTTACTTAAATATGATATGAAAATCGGCCAGTGTATTTACATTTAAACTTTTTGTTGGCTTATTGACACGTGTTTGTGTGTGGATGCAGCACCCAGCTGGATTTGCGTTGTGGTTGGTGATTTTTCCTTCCCTGGAGAATCTTTTATCTGACCAAGTTCATTCATTCCTTGCTCATTTGTAAGGGCAACAAGCCTCCGATTGAGAATGAGGTCGAGGTGTTTTGTGTTCATTTCCCGGCTTTTACTGCAAACAGGTGTGGTAATTAACTACGTATTGTCCTATTGTCTTGGCAAAATTGCTTGAAGATGCAGAAAGGTATGGTAAGAATTTGTGTGAAAGTCTACAGTGTTTTACTGTATTTTCTGAGAGGGCTTGGGTAAGACTTATGGCCACACCAATATTCCTGACCTTTATCGTTATTACAGTGGAATAATCGGCCACATTATCGTCTTTCTCTACAATTAAACCGAACATAAGGTTGCCCTTTCTTCCCCTATTTGGAAACAGGGGAAGAAAATCCTCTATTATAGATCCTATTCCGAATAAACGAATGAATTAACCCTCAATTTATTCTCCATTCAATCTCAGACGTATATCCAGTTTCTTTATGTTGAGCACGTTCTTTGTATTTGGTATTGTGACACGGTATTTTTATGCATATATACATTAATTCATTTATTATACTTTTGAACAAAGATGCGATAATTCCCATATGGCAGGACACGTGAGACGAGAATAGAATTAACTCGTGGCCTCGTTTAGTCTTTCCTTTGTTTGGTGACAGGTCCCAAGCGAAGGTCAGCCTGCTCGCAGAATAACGCTCTCTGATTGGTCAACTAACAATGGGAATATAATTATTGGGAAATGATTGGCTGTTGCTGTGTGTTCTTGTGGCCTGGTCAAAACAATGGGAGACTTTTTCAAATTCGAGAAATGATCTTGTTGTTTTGGTCTATCCAGATCAGGTGTTCCAGAATAAAAGCCACTCCACATAAAAGACCACGATGCTACTTTGCCCAAGCAAGCTCGTAGACTAACATTCAGTATGCCTTCTCCACGACGAAGGAGAACAACAAATATCAATGAAAATAGCAGTGTTACTTCACCAAGTACGTATATTTTTATCTATTACTATTTCATTAATTGACAACTATCAGCTGGCCTAGTCAGCCCTGTACATACTATAAATCACTTTATTGAAGCAGAAATGGACGTGTGAATTTGTTGTATTTTCTAATTAATTCAAAATGAATATTTTATTAGAAATTATCTCTAATAATTTTGGAGAATATATATTTCTATTCATCAATGGAACACTGAACTTAAATTAAAGAATTAATTATTCGATCGAGTAAAATGATGGATATGTGATAATTCTTACGAATAACAGTTGTAAATTATTCTCTCCAGGGGACAATATGATATGCAACGATAAATCAAGTCTTGTTGAAAGAAAAAGGCCAAGGATTGACATTAAAATGGTAGGATTTGCAACAAATTACCTCTTATAGGACTTCCTTATTAATTTTTTTTCCAATTATTTTATTTCTAGGAAGGCAACACAAACAAATTAAATCTAAATACATTTCTAAGATTTCGAAGATGAATTCAAAGCATTTCTTTGAAGGAATAGTTACAAGAATAGCTTTTTATTTTTTACCATAACAAAATAATTTTCTTTCAGAGGAAAACAAATGAGACAACGAAAATAATATCAGCCAACTTGTGTACCAAAAGTATGTTTACATTAATTATTTTATATCACATATACTTATTTCTAATTACTTATTTTACCAATCTTTTTATCAATATTTCTTAAAATGAGTGCTGCTAGTACTTAAAATGTGAAATGGTCGATCATATCCTTGGGTCACGCACATGGATCAATGAATCCTGAGACCAGTTTATCAGGTAGTATCATGTCAATAAATTTGAGCCCATGTGCACCCAGCACCCATGTCCAATGGCCATTGGCCTGTCCTCCTGTTAGCAGTACCAACAAAAGAGTATTACACAATTTATGACCTGTCCTTGTCGCACCTGTCAAAATTGGTTACCTGCAACTGTCCTTGCCTTCCAACCAAAACGAGGCTGTTGGCCATCGTGACGAATAAGCACCCGGCCCATTTTTTCAACCGGGTCTTTAGTGGTATCAATTTAGTCGTGCCCGGAATTTCAGACTCACCACCGGGAGCCTTTCAAATCACGAATGGCTCCCCTATGTTATTATCAACAAACTCAATTACTCCTCGTCTCTTTAATTAGTTTGGCATGCGAACAATACCTTGTCCATTCAAACAGTTATTGGCGTATTAGATCCTCTTATCAGTGATGAAATAGAAAACCCAAAGGATTCCTGCGGACTAGCTCAGCTCTGCTATTGAAATTCTGCATGATAAAGTCGTGCAGCTCAGCCTATTAAAATCTCTGAAAATTAAAACACAAGGCAGTGATAGATTTCCCCCAATCATTTCAAACGGTAACTGCCTTATGTTAATCAAAATCTAGCTTGCTCTAATGCCTTGCCGATGTCACTTAGCCAGCTTGAATATAATTTGTTCCTGAATAGCTTAATTAATTTCCTCGGATTTTTGTCTCCCACAAATTACCCAAGCATTATTTCTACCAAATTATGCTATAAACGCGGTTGTTTTGCTGTACACATCATCCTATGCTTACGAGCAAACACCTTGTTGTATTTGTTTGGATTTCGTCCCTTTCCTCCTGTTTTCTTTGTACTCGACATTCATTGTTCTCGTCGCATGTGTCATTAACTTAACGCTATTTATAAAGCGAATCGGTTTTTTACTGTTTAGACACAAGAAAGAAGCAGACTGCTTCTCTCGCCGTTGCAGTTGGCTATTTGCAGAAGATGTTGCCCGATGAAGTTTTATTGAAGCTGTGCTCGTATTGTGCCCCGTTGGAGCTGTGCAGACTGGCAGTTACTTGCAAGCGACTAAATGCACTGTGCAAAGACGATAGCTTATGGTGAGTAAAGCGAACTTGAAACACATATAATGAGCCTGTGTTGGGGCTGTGTTGTTGCATCTATAATAGCTCTGTTTTAGTTTCGATCCTAAATTTCAACACAACATCAGGTAAATTTAAATGATTTCATAAACACGTAAACATATAAAATTACTAATGATGTCGGAGAGCAATCCAAAGGCGATTGGAGAACAGTGTAATATTTTTCTGGAAAATCAATTCGTTTCTTGTCGCAAATAAACATTGATTTGATGTTAATTGGATAATTCAATTCCATGGCAGAACATTTCGAATTTGTTAACAATGCATAGCACGTAAAGTTTTACCTTGCGTATGCCCAAGTATAATTAAATACAGTTGCCGTTGTGTTGTATACACGTTTCAGCAGGGTCCTTTCATTTCAAAACTATTACAACTGCACCCTTGGCATCCCTGGTATTTTTAATTTAATTTAACCATGCAATCTCTGTCGGATAAATGCAGGCCAATTTTTGATCTTATTCTCGTAAAGCTCTCGCTGGAATCCAAACAATGGCTAATGGTATGCTGAAATTCTCCCTTTCGACACTCCTGAAAAGATAACAGCAGTCAACATTAAATAATATGCTTATGGATTCGTTATCCACAAAAGGAATTAAGAATGTGTTTTCTATTCCACACAGCAAAGCAAAGGACTGTTTCACAATTCGGTACGGCAAAACATGAACAAAAGTCAATTAGACACTGGCTGTTTTGTTGTGTGATTATCTCATATGAGATGTAATGCGTGATCTAGTATAGAGATGAAATGCCTCTCCTATTCACTAGCAAATAAGGTGCTTCTTATTCATTTGATCGCTGCACACCATATTATCCATACCATGTATGCATTGGCGTACAGGCAATGGACACCTCTCGAAGGACAGAGTGCGTGTAATAGAAACACAAGAAATCGTCATCATTATCGAATAGCTTTAGGTCAAATATGACAAGCAAGTTGACCCAGCAGTTATATCTCTTCTTTTCGGTGTACACTGCACTGCACTGGTGCTAGAATATTCATACATGGAGTGTATTTGTGTTTTCAATCTCGCGACTCCAGCTATTCACTATGCAACCACATGATGATAATTGCGTGCCGTGATTTCAACTGCAAGTAGCAGCATTACACGCAGTATTGTACGCAACGAACACACAGTTAGCATACATAACCAACAACACACGATAGTATACTTAATTAACACACAGTAGTATCACAACTAACCTGTGCACTTTCCTTCGACACCATTACAGGAAAAGCTTATACGAGAGAGTATACAGATTTAAACTACCTATCCTGAAGGGAAGCAACCGTCTTTACGAGTCAGCAAACAAGTCAGCGTCATGTCTAGGCCTCACGTGGAAGGCGGCATTTCCTTTATTTGCCAAGGCTTACCATGTCACGAAGAACGATAAGGTCTTCAGGGATTTAACGTACATGCAAAGAAGGGTAAGGCATTGTTATCATGACTTAGTACACGTGTATTTCTGCTTGCGTTGATATTTATTTTTGTATCCAAGATTAAGTTTGTTTTATGTTTCGAATTGTTCGCATTTCAGTGTTTCAAGACAATAAAAGAAGCTGTTTTGGAATGCCCCTCAGAAGGCACCATTCTGGTGCATCCTGGACCTACAAAGAGGAAATCACGCTGGAGAAGAGTTTTCTATTGTCGGCACTGGTGAGACCTTACTGTTTCAGATTTTTCATCTCTTCTTGTTGAGCTTTACCATTCCCTGGGCGGTCCATGTATGCTATTGATGAACATTGCAATGTGGCAACGTGTATTTCTCATGCAGTTTATCCAGGGTTGAAAATGATTTTGTAATCAGAAGAGTTGATTGGCTTTTACAAAGTCTGCCCTTGTAAAGTGTATAGTTTCCAGAAGAGGCTATATCAGTCAAGCAAACATTGCTATTCATTGAACTGTTGATTCATTTGACTAATCTTTCGATACCTTTTACAGAAGATGCCATAACCAAAGAACTCCCAACAGTCACATGTTCAAATGGATCGATTTTTCGCTTGCGACCAACAGCAACAGGATCTACTCTTGCCTATCTAAGACTAGAGGTAAATGATTGGATTTGTTTGTTTTTCATTTTATTTTATGCTGCAATATTCTGCTATGCATGGAGATGATAATGTCAGAGGCACCTGCTTTACTCTGCTACGTTCACGCTCTCGTTACTCTGTTCTAACATGCTTCATTTTCATCAAGGCGGCTGCTTCAGAGACTGGCAATCAAAGTCGAGGTCACTGCATAGAAATATGCAACGATTGTACGCCAATCATCCAGGATTGTTTCATTACCAGTAAAAATTCAAGTGAGTTTTTCTCTTTCTCTTCCACTTTATTTAGTCAGTGAACGTATATTGCGCCAATGTGCAGCACAAGCTTTGCTTTCCGTTTATTTGAAGTTCTTGCTACCTGTCCCCAGAAGATTGAGCCCACTATTATACTGGTCAACTTAAGACTTCAATATCTAGCCACACCAGGTTATGCTATTGACTTTGTGCATTGAATTATCACATGTTATCGCAGACTCGTCTGCTGTGTTTGTGCATGGCGATGGCGCAAAGCCGAAGGTTGTGAGGTGCAAAATTGCGGACTGCGAGAACGTGGGAATATTCCTGACCGAAGGGCCCAGGGAACGTACGAAGAGAACGAAGTGTGCAATAACCGACTTGCCGGCTTCTGGGTGAAAGGCAATGCCAATCCGGTCGTGCGCAGGAACGTCATACATCACGGTAGAGACGCTGGACTCTTCATGTTCGATGGTGGACTAGTAAGTAACATCTAATCTTATCTCATCCTTTTACATTAGACCTTGCTTAAACAAGCTATTATCACTTTAGATTACTGCGTTAGATGGTTGACGTCTTAAGTACGTGTACAATGCCGTGGTTGATTTTCCGCATTTTATCTTGGTAATCCACTGCGTGTTTCAGTTTAGTTTGCTTAAATTTTATCAAGTTTGAATGCATTCGTTTTTCAGGGATATTTTGAGGAGAACAACGTTCACAGTAACCGGATAGCTGGCTTTGAGATCAGATCCGGTGCCAACCCAACTGTCGTGAGATGTCAGATATACGGTGGGTCTACAGGAGGAGTATATGTTCATGATGATGTAAGCATAACGTGACTAATTGTTTTACCAATTGTGCTATTATTCAATACCTTACCGCCAAGGGACTTTATCCCCTTTTTCACTGGTTCTGTTTTCTCCTTTTTGTTCCTTGTTCTCTTCCTCTCTGCCTTCATTATGTTCTTTCCTCTTCTGTTTCTTCCAGTGCGTTTTAACGTATCTAAAACGACGCTTGTTCTGAACTCGATACTTGTTTGGTGACTCTGGTTAATATTTGCATTCATTCACCTTGCAGGGTCGTGGAGAGTTTATAGCAATAAGATTCATTCAAACACTTTTGCTGGTGTTTGGATAACATCAGGCAGCAATCCAACGATAAAGTACGCATTTCAAATGAGTAATTCAACTTTTACTTCTAAAGCCAAAGCTCTGCTTTCATTTGAATCTTGTCGCCATGGTTTTGTCGCCCTGGGCGTTTATTTAAACCAATTTGTATAGCATGTGCCATTGAATTTTCGCAAGGGGTACATTTCAGTTTAAGTTAAGAACACGGTCAACAAAGATCATTGCTTTTCAATAGCAGTTTGGCACATTGAGAAACTCTGACGATTAACATGCAGGTTGACTTGCATTGTTTGCATACTGTATGTTGTGTGTGATGGGAGATTCGTCTTTTTGCAGAGACAATGAGATTTACCATGGTCAACAAGGAGGTATTTACGTGTTTGGAGATGGCCGGGGGCTAATTGAAAACAACGACATACACGGCAACGCGCTTGCAGGCATCCAAATCAGGTCGAACAGCAATCCAATTGTGAGACGGAATCGCATTCACCATGGTCTGCATGGAGGAATATACATTGTAAGCTTGAACATATTCAAATTGTTGCCAAGTACTTTGTGCAAATGAAATAACATGAAATTTCAAGAGTACTCAATAAGTTAGAGTACAACAAGTTAAAAGCTGGCGGCTCACCTGCATCAATCGCTGCGAATGTTATGAACGTTTTTGGAATTTTTTTCAGCACGAAGGAGGTCTCGGTCTCATCGAAGACAATGAATCTACTCCAATACTTTAGCAGGAATTTGGATAACTACAGGTACGTCTCAAGACAAATATTCAAATTTGTATTTCATCATTATCATCATCATCATCATCGTCATCATCATCATCATCATCATCATTATTGTGATTGTAAAGTAATTGTTGAGGCAGGTTGAGTCAGCCCACGGGGCTGGTGTGGGTAGAGCTCGATGTTTATTGTATTGTTTTTATTTGTCAGGCAGCTCTCCAATTCTGAGGCACAACAGGATACACAGTGGCAAACAGGTGAGTGTTGTTGTTGTTGTTTTTCATTAGAAGCTCGTACAAGTGTTGATGTAGTCCGAGCTAGTTGTGCATGCAACTGGTATTACATGCAACAATGTGCTGTGTATGTCAACCTGTGTATGTCAGCATTAGAAAACGATGAATGCAATGATGCATTGCATACCAGGCGCATTCCCGTTGCAAATAAAGTCAATGAAAATACTCTACCTTCTACAGAGATTCAATTTCGTATTTTTGACAATATAATATAAAGGTTCAAAATTTAAAGTTTAACTATTTTCATTCATAGGTCGGCGTTTATTTCTACGATAAAGGGTGCGGCACTCTCGAAGACAATGAGATTTACAATCATAAATACTCTGGCATCCAAATAAGGTAACGGGAATATATTTATTTCTTTTTTACTATTTTATAAGAAAGCAAGACACATCTTGAGTTGAGTTGAGACTACAACAGACGACAAAATTCCTGGGAGCTATTGCAGCCTTCGAAAATTTCGCATCCATCTTTCATCCCCTTCCTCCCCCCCCCAAGCAATGTTGTCTCTAGAGCCAAATTTGTGCACTATCGACATAGCTCCATTTGCACGATGATTACAGGGGTCTGATCGAGAGAGCAACCTTGTTTTAGGGGGAGTGGGGTGTTGAGTATCAGAAGCTGGTTGATAGTATGAATTTTTATCCGATATAGGCCTGTTAGACTCCATAAATAAAGCATACAGCCATAAATTTTAGCAATTCAACGAGTTTAATTGACATTATTGCTGTACGTATGAGTTGATTAAAAATGTCAAAATTCTTTTGCAGGAGTGGAAGCAACCCAGTGATACGAAAGAATAAAATTTGGGGTGGCAAAAATGAGGTGTGCTTATTTACAATGGAGGACTTGGCATCATTGAGGATAATGAGATCTTCGACAATGCTATGGCCGGCGTGGTGGATAAAAACGGAGAGTAACCCGATCCTTAGGAGAATAAAATTCACGATGGCCACGAAGGAGGAGTTTGCATATTCAATAACGGAAAGGGTATGTTCTTCCAATTCATCTATGCGGATAGTAATGTCAGATCAGTGTCGTTTCGGCTCGGGTGTAAGTATTTGAATGTGAGGTTGGAGATTGTAGCTTCCCAGGTTGCATGGATTCTGATTTTGTGGGCTTTTGTCTTGCCAGGATGTTGGAGGAGAACGACATCTTTCGAAACGCACTGACCGGTGTCCTGATAAGCACGTCGAGTTTTCCAGTTCTGAGAAAGAATCGAATTTTCGAAGGCGGGGGCAGCTGGAATAGAGATCACTAACAGTGCAGGTAAATACATTGATTATTGATTGATTGATTAAATGGTGCCCGGCCAAAAATGTAACTGTCTTTCAGTGAGAGTAATGCTCGAATTACTGAAGGCAACAGACCAATAAGGCCTGTTGTTTCGTACTTAATGAGATAGCAAGATATATCAAGATATACGAAATAGGATGTGGTTGAATTAAAATTAACGAACTGGTCAATATTGACTGTGAGGCTGAACGAAGACCGATCTTGGTAACATGTAGCATGATGATAATGTCAGGCTCCTTGACAACAAAGGGTGGATGTTAAGAATAGTGATAGTGTAATAGACTTGATTGGTTTGATGATTGAACACGCTGTCCATTGTTTATGCAGGTGGAGTGCTAGAGAAGAATGAAATATTCAACAATCGGTTTGATGGTGTGAGCTTGGCAACCGGAGTGTCTCCAAAAATGTTAGGTAAGCAGCTTACCAAGCTATTATTGTTTTCTTGCCGGCGATTACTGCTGTATTCATTGCCACGTCATAAACCCGTTTAACAATTTTATGCAATTCTTTTCTTTGCTTGCATTCTACCTGATGTAGCCACATTTGATATGTAGATTTTCCTTTGCTGCTATCTTTAATCTTGTCCTCTCTTTTATTGCCGCTTCTTTCTGCGAATATTGCCTTATTGAAGCAGTAGCATTTACTTTATTTAAGACTTTTTCAACATTTTTCAGATAATTTCTGTCACGATAACAAGAAGGTTCTCACGGAGGCAGTGAATGCTGGCAAATGTTTATTCCAAGTATCAGGAAACCTTTGTTATCCAATGCACGACTTTTACAAGTACGTATACGTAAATATGAAATACCACACTATGTTTGTTTGATTTTGGTGTCCGTCACACTGGGAAATTTGATGCAACCATCCATTCTGCATCTGAGCTGCAATATCATGCAATATATGTATATCACATCAATCAAAATCGATACAGTAAAATACCGATAACTCGAACTTTCAAGGGACCGATGGACATGGCTCGAGTTAAGGAATGCTCGAGTTTTCAAGGATTAGAAAGTACTAGCAAAGTTTTCAAGGGGAATGAACATTGGTTCGAGCTATGGAGGAGGGTTCGAGTTATCGGGATGTTACTGTATTTTATCATTACTGTCAATCATCGTGTAGATAGGAAGTTAAAACGTCGAGTTACTATTTTTTTGCATTTTAATTCTGCTTTCTCTAGTGATAAATGCCATTTATCACCAGAATGTCCTTTATCAGTTACTAATGCTGTTTTCTAACGAGAATCGTGTATGTTTTTTGTAGATGTAAGACTTGTGCCTCTACAGAAAACCTGGCAATATGCGTCAACTGCATACGAACGTGCCACCAGGGCACGATGTTCAATTCGTCAGACACGACAGGTAAACGTTGATGAACGCTCTGCTCAGTACAGTAAAAACCCGCATATAAGAACCTGTAAACTTCCACCCAGCCTATTGTTGCAAGACAATAGGCTATTGTTTCTTCTATTGTTGAGCAGAATATCACTCTGAAGGTTCTTGATCCATTGGTTCTTATATGCGGGATTTTACTGTATAGGAGTCCTATACTGAGCTTAGGAAATTGTCACAATTTTGTATTGACCCCTCCAAGGAACTAAGGAAATTCCAAAGTGGAACTCGTATTATGTTTCAATGCAAAAATATGGAAATTCAATTTATGCAACATTTTTCGTTCAGGTTTTTTTGCGATTGCGGAGCTGGCACAACAACCACGACATGTCGCCTGGCCAATCTGAAGCCAGCTGTATCGTCTTCTGCGAAGGCGCGCTCAACAAGGTCGCCGAAGACACTCAGGTCAAGACAGAAGCGTAGTGCTGGTCGCTGTCTAAGAAGCGGACGCAGTAAAGCGACTCCAAATGTCAATCTATCCGATACTATACCACCTGAAACGATGGTCAGGTAACGAATTTAATTTGGTCACATCAATGTGGATTGCAAATGAAATCATATATTGGTTCTGGTTAACCATCCCTAATGTGGACATGGTCTGATTAAGTGTGACCATTTCTGGAAGGCGCAATTAAACAACGGACATCGGATGATTAAGCTGTAGTGATCATAAAGAGATTCCCCTTTGAGGGGAAGGCGAAATAAAATTACTATTTTATTGTATTCACTTCACGAAAAATCTAGATGTGGTCACATAAAGAGAGGTTCCACGGAACAGAGTTGTTAGCTAATAATACATAGCAATTATAGTTATTATATACATCTATTCTACATACGTTCAATTAAATGACAGTGAAGATATTTGACATCTTTCCAAATTTTTACGCAGTTTAGATTTCGGAAGGTACAGCTTCAGATAACTTTATACGCAGGGGAATGGTTTCTTAGTTTTCCAGATCAATATTGACAATAATGCCCACAGTTTTTAATTTTCATGTATACGTGTTTTCTAATAAATAACAATCTGATAATCTCGCTTTACCCCAGTAGTATTTGTGTCCATAAATTTACAATTAATAAGTGCTTCTTTGTAGCAATTAAGAGTTATATATGTAATATAAACAAATAAATATATTTATTTACATTGTATTTATGAGTAGTCAAATGCTATCACATTGAATTGAAAAAATAACTTAACAAAACTTTTAGTTTTTACTTTGTTGCTTCGCCACGATATTTTACTTGGGGTTGTCTAGCCTCGTGTTCGTTTAATGAGAGGAACGGAAAGAGGCCAAGCGGCCTGAATTTAAAAATGGCACGAAACACGAGCTCATGAAACTTTGAGATTGAATGATTCAAGTTGATATTACGAAGATTTATGTGTCCAGGCCATCTATTCATGCTCAGGAAATTCCTTAAGAATGCTAATTTGATAAATGGTAAGATGGGAGTTTTTGGTAAGTCCGTAAACTTTGTAAATA